>LTAE01000810.1:0-14677 GCA_001647135.1 Pontederia paniculata
AATGCGATAATTTTATTCTCATTCGTTGTTATCGTGTTAGATGGTGATCGTGGTCATGTTTATTCATATCATTGCGCATGATGATGTTGAATCGTAATGGCATATTGTGTTGATCACCCGGTCATTCGTCAATGCGATAATTTTATTCTCATTCGTTGTTATCGTGTTAGATGGTGATCGTGGTCATGTTTATTCATATCATTGTGCACCCTGGAAATTGTAATAGTGATTTGGGTTTACTGTTTACTTACAAAGTTACAAATGTTCTGTTTGTTTGACCACCTTTCAGATTCCTATATGAAGTGTAATTTTCTTCTCACTGTTAAGTGGTCAACGTGCAAAATGTTAAATGTGAACTTTGTTGTGTCTCCATTGTTTTGTTCTTTAGTGATTTCGATCTGTATACTTAATGGATTATGTGATCAGATACATTTGAAGCGAAGTTGCTCCTTTTCCCTTTCTTCTTGTTTCTTTATAACTTATAATTTTTCCTTAAAAAATTATTTTCTAAACTTAATTCTTTTTAGAGTTTAGAAAAAAAAATGTTTATTGCTCATCTAATATGTTAAAAAAAATTAACTAGGAAGAGATAGTAGGTTGATAGTTCTTTACTTTTTGCTTAGTCCTCAATTTATGTGTAATGCAAGTTTGTCTGATACCGAAACTTGGAATTCGACAAGTAACGTTGTGCTTCACTAACAAAGGTTCCAAAATCATGTAGGGATTTTGTGGCCATTGCACTTTTCAGTTGTAAAAATGTGTTCAAGTTATATGTTTATATGGGTTAATCATTTTTACTCAGCAATTCTGCTGATTACTAGGTTGACAATTCAATTGTTATCATTGTGTAATGTTTTGTGTTAGTATAATTTTCTTCACTTGAAGTTGATTTTTACTTAGGTCTCAAACTCTCAATTATCTGTGGGGCCTAATTTTCCCTGTTATGTTCCTTTTCCTCCTTATGACTACCCTTTTCATTCTCATAATACTTCTGCTAATGTCTTCTGATATTTTATATTTCAAAGCTAGCCTGTTAGTTCTTTGTTATTCACAGAGACCAAAATCTATACATGAACAAGCATCTATTTAATTGACTTGGAAATGCCTTTGAATCTTTTATATCATCTTTAATCTCTCAAAATATTAAGCAACTAACTTTATACAATTTTTGGATTTTATCAAGAATTTGCTAACAGTATTAAAATATTCAGATAATTGTCCAATCATTAAAAGTCCATGAAATAATTCTTTTATCAGGAAACAGCACTTATTTACGTGTGGATCAAAAGAAGTAATAGAACAATATTTTCTTCAGTAGAGTTATACATCTCAGGATTTGTATGTTCCTGCTTGAGAAAACTATGCACTAGTAGTAGTAGCTAATGCTCATATTTTCTTTGAGAGAGTAGAGGTTAAGTGTCAATATGGACTATTATCCATATTATTTATATATGTATAAGAATTAGAAAGTGCCATTCATCCCAGATGTACTTTCTAAAATTCTTCACTCACAAGCTAGTCCTTCACAAGGAACTGAATAGTATTATCAAAGAAGCATCTTTCTCTATTTGAAAATACAGCCATTACGTTAAGTCCAGAGGGCCAAAAAGCACCAATGGTGTTACACGTTCCTGTCTGGAGATGAATTCCCTTTTTAGTTGAATCTTCTTCTGAGTGAATGCCAATTTTGTGTCTCCGAACTCACGTCCAACCATCTACGACTAGCAGCAGGCTAAAACTGTCTAGCGCTGGACAATAAAAGAATAGCCGAGTGATATCGTCCTCTGATAATCCCAAACAATTCACAGGTAGCATCAGAATCTGGGGCTTATCTAGTCATGTTTATTCTGTGAGTTCTAATATTATTTGCATGACCTGACATAAGATGAAAAAAATGCTTTACAAATTTAGTTAATTATGTACAGTTTCATAAGTTTTATCTTTAAAAATAAATCTCACAAAAAAAGCTCTAAATTTTAACATTCTCTTTGAGGGGTTGAATGTATGTGTCTTCTACATAATTCAGTGCATTATTCTGGTTTCCTCCTGCAGTACCAATCTGAAGATGCTGTCACACTCTGGGTGAACAAGGTTGGTCCTTATAATAATCCTCAAGAGACATACAATTACTACAGCCTACCATTTTGCCAACCGTCTGAAAACCCTGCTCATAAATGGGGTGGATTGGGTGAGGTTTTGGGTGGAAATGAACTGATTGACAGCCAAATAGAGATAACATTCCAGAGTAAGTGATATCGTTACATGAAATTTCCCTTTACTGTCCTATATCATTTGGTGTGAATAAATTCCGGTTGTTGCAATGAATATTCATTGTTCTTTAGAATGATAATCTGCAAATTGATATTGACAGAAAATGTTGGCAAGGGATCCATTTGCTCAATTGCACTTGAGTCTGTTAAAGTGAAGCAGTTCACAGATGCTATAGAAAATTCATATTGGTTTGAGTTCTTCATAGGTAAATATGCTATAGAAAATTCATTTGCCTCAATATTTAAATTATTACTTTTATATTTTCTCTATAAAAGAAAGGTTAAAATCATACCTGTTTTTGTTTGTTAAAAATGATATATAAAAACATATGTTTCTTCTGCTTCTGGTTACTCACTGCTTCTTGTATTGTTGTTTCCGGGACAACATAATCTAGATGATTTGCCTTTTTGGGGTACGTATCTGTTCCATTCCTTTTTCTTTTAGTATTTAAACAATTATGTTTTCTCGTTGATAAGCCATTTGTCTTCAAAATCAGGCTTTGTTGGTGAAACTGACAAGAACAATGACAATAAGCATTATCTTTTCACACACAAAAACATTGTTATTCAATACAATGGAAGTCAGGTACATTCGTAGTGAAACTGAAGTTCTATCTAGAAGTTTAAGAAGTACTTTTAACGGATGAAAAGTGTTTAAGAAGCACCTGAGATCATGTTTTTGTTTTACTTTTACAGATTATTCACGTTAATCTTACTCAAGAAAGTCCCAAGCTTTTGGAAGCAGGAAAAACCTTAGATATGACATATTCTGTTAAATGGCTGCCTACTGATATTGCATTTGCACGCCGTTTTGATGCTTACCTGGATCATCCTTTCTTCGAGCACCAGGTTATGTAGTTGTAAATTAGTTAAGTGTTTATTTCTAAACTCATCTTATGCACAGGGTGTCCCATATCTCTTTCACCTGCATTTTCAAGTTTTTTTGTTTTTTAACACTTCATAAAATTTGATTGGTAAAATAGCAGACTTGGTGCTAATATTTACATTCGATAAGCATTTTTAATGTGATAAAATTAACATAACTATGCATTTTCTTCTTTCAAAATGATTATTTATGTTCTCTTAAAAACAATTTATGTATGTTCCACAGATTCACTGGTTTTCTATCTTCAACTCTTTCATGATGGTTATTTTCCTCACGGGCTTGGTATCTATGATTTTGATGAGAACTCTCAGAAATGATTATGCTAAATATGCTCGAGAAGATGATGACTTAGAGACATTGGTAATTATCTGTTGATTAAATTTTTCTTGATCTATTTCAATCTTGTATTGTTATATTTTGTGACCACTCATGCGGAAGATAATTCGTTGTTTTTGTCAGACATAGAAAGTTTTATGTTCATACTTGTGCCAGGAAAGAGACGTGAGCGAAGAATCTGGATGGAAGCTTGTTCATGGGGATGTATTTCGACCTCCTTGTAGTTTGGTCCTTCACTCAGCACTTGTTGGTATTGGCTCCCAGCTGGCAATGCTCATTCTCCTGGTCATTCTGTGGGCCATTGTTGGAACGTTGTATATTGGGTAAGTAATTTTTTTTATTTCTTTTGGCAATATTTGGTAACCATGTGAATTAACTTTTGAAATAACATCAGAAGGTATGAACTATACTTTTGATATGTGTAGTTTGTACGGTTGCAACCATCAAATAAATTTTGCATGGTTGCCTGCCTTTCTTCCTAATATTGTCAAGTTTTTTGTTTGCATTTTGATGCTTCACTTGATTTGAAGTTAATGCTTTCATTTCATCCTGTCTAATGTGGCTTGTATGTTTTCTTATCTTCTATTCGTGATCTGGCCTCAAATGAATCACGAAAAGTGATAGTTCGTCTTGAAGCGATTGATGCCTATAAAGTTGCAGTTTCACTTCCCTTTTCGACCAGATTGGAATTTGCTGGAATCAGATCAATATTTCTTTATTGTGTCTCAACTTGCTGAAAGTTGCTTAGCAGTTTTTGTGTAAAATAGTTGGTGCATTTACGTTTTTTCAGTAAGACGGGCATCATGTCACAAGAATTCTTCAGTCTGATTACTACTACCATACATATATTTCGAACAGCAGCAACAAGCTGTTGTTTTCAGCTCTGTTGTCAGTTTTATGCAATGTTGTGAGACCCGGAATAGGCTCAGGTTCAGGTTCAGCCGGTTAAATTGGTTAGACCAAATGGTTGAACCGATTAAAAATATAAGAACATGTTGAATATTTGAAGTAAAAAATATATTATTTATACATTTTACTGTATGTTTTATATATATATTTTTTGCATACTCTCAACTCATTCTTATAGCCCACTCCCCTAAACTCGTACAACCTATCACATCATGACACCTCACCACATATCCATCTATTGTACACACCCACCCATGACACACCTCACCTCCCAAGGCACCCATACATCACACACCCCACTTCTCAGGGCACATCGGGATCATGATTTCATCTTTAGATATCATACTTCTAAAATCTTTGATCCATCAGTAAAGTAGGTATAATATCAAAGTTTTGGTGTCGGCAAAAATGTTCCATTTTGATATGCATATCTGAGGTTTGAGACAAAAACATATCCCTGTGTATATTAGATCTTCCTTGAACTTCCATTCGCTTCATCTTCTGCTGACTCAAGTGGTAGTGCTTGGGTTCTTACCTATTAAGAACCCTGATGTGTGGTAATGGTACCCACAAAGTTGAGCTATGATATATAATATTTTTATGGTGTTTCTATGGATGAACTACCAGTCAAGTTTCACAAGTGCGGCCTATTGTTTTCAGCATTAAGGATCCTGATGTGTGGTAATGGTACCCACAAAGTTGAGCTATGATATATTATGATGTTATGGTTTTTCTATGGATAAACTACTAGTCAAATTTCACAAGTGCTGCCTATTGCCTTCAGCATCTATTTAACAATGCCATAACTGTAAATTCCATTAATATCCTTACTCTCCAGATATGAAATATCAGATCTCATTGTAAATGAGTTAGGTTTGGAAATAAAGCTCCTGAACTTGAACTTAAATCACTAGGACACATCAGACCTCAGCTTGAGCTAGCAGTGTTCAATAAGGAATAGATAAAACTTAGCTTACAATTTTTGAACTTGACTTGACAAGGTTCACATGCCTTGATTTTCACTGATAAATGGCAGTCATGATTCAAGGAATAAGAGAAGACCAATTTGGTATACTTTTTTATGAGTACAAAGAAATTAAAATATTTTCTAAATATGTGGCAATTTGCCTTGACCTTCCAAATGGCATGTAGACCAATTTGGTAGACTTTTTTTTTAAATGAAAAGGATGGTTGCCAAGCTATGCAACCATCCAGATTTATTGATGGAGTGGTGGCCACATGTGGTTATTGATGGTTACCAATTTGGTAAACCTATCCAAAAGTACAAAGAAGTTAAATTATCCTTGAAGCAAGTGGCTTGCCTTGACCTTCCTAATTGCATCTCTCATCACTGTCTACTTGTTATTAAGGTTTGATACTAAGAAATTATGAATATCCTTTATTCAACTGTGCATTTTGTCTTGACCTTCACAATGATACCACTCATCACTATCGTCTTATTATCAATGTTGACTTTGTGGCAGGAGAGGAGCAATTGTCACAACTTTCATAGTGTGCTATGCTCTTACATCATTTATTTCAGGCTATGTGAGTGGCGGACTTTACTCTCGTAATGGTGGTATGTTTTTGATAAGTTGTCTAGCGTCTAATGTTGCTTTCCATGATTTCCAAGTGTTATCCAGATTTTCATTTTTATTGATATTTTGGCAGGTAAAAACTGGATAAAGGCTATGATTCTCACAGCATCACTTTTCCCATTTATGTGCTTTGGAATTGGCTTCATACTCAACACGATTGCAATATTTTATGGATCCCTAGCTGCTATTCCATTTGGAACGATGGTGGTTGTTTTCATATTATGGGCTTTCATTTCATTTCCTCTGGCTCTTTTAGGCACTGTCGTTGGTAGAAACTGGAGTGGTTCTCCGAACAATCCATGTCGTGTAAAGACCATCCCTCGTCCTATCCCCGAAAAGAAGTGGTATCTGACACCATCTGTTGTGTCATTCATGGGAGGATTGCTTCCATTTGGTAGCATCTTCATTGAGATGTATTTTGTCTTCACATCGTTCTGGAATTACAAGGTAAACTTGATAGCTTGTCCATTATTATCAAATGTATGTCTTTCTTTAGAAAGATTTGTGTAGTTCAATTCTTAAAATGAATTTCGGTATTTCCTTTATTTAGGTTCAATTCTTAAAATGTGACTAGAACTTCTCTTGTGCTTGTGTGTCACAAGAGTTCATTTCTTTTTCTAATTCTTAGTCATCTGAGTATTGACACACATATATCTGCAAAACACATTCGTTCAGAGAAAACATTATAATTATCAGCAGCGGAAAACTATGGCGAGCTAACCATTGTTCTTTTCTATTGTACCACTACAGGTTTACTATGTTTATGGCTTCATGTTGTTGGTTTTCCTTATCCTTATAATAGTCACTGTTTGTGTGACTATTGTGGGTACATATTTCTTGCTAAATGCTGAGAACTATCATTGGCAGTGGACTTCTTTCTTTTCTGCTGCTTCAACTGCCATCTATGTATATCTTTATTCCATATACTATTATTATGTGAAGACGAAGATGTCGGGTTTTTTCCAGACTAGCTTCTACTTCGGTTATACCTTGATGTTCTGTTTGGGTTTGGGAATACTTTGTGGTGAGTGTCTCTCGCTCTGTTATTCACATTATTTAACGCTTTTCTTCAATGGTATATATGATGTTTATGATGTATCCTCTTGAATAATCGCAGGTGCTGTGGGTTATCTTGGCTCTAGTTTGTTTGTGAGAAGAATTTATAGAAATATCAAATGTGACTAGAACTGACATATCAGATGGTTGAAATTTTATGCAAGCTAAAGCATTGATGGCAGCATTTTGGGGGGTAATGGACTCTTTGAGGCTGCTTCAAATGGACATGTCACTTTCTTTTGCATCTTCTTGCTGTTTCCATTTTGATGTATTATCAAGCCTTTAAATACCACATTTTTTCCCTGTTGTAGGTGAAATCATGGACATACTTAGTCAATACTTAAGCAAAAAAAATGTGTTTTGACATCAATCACTTTGTAATCATTTTGTCAGAAAAAGTACGAAATGTTAAAATTCATAGTCATGTATCAGTATTATAATCATCTCATCTTTTGCACCTTGTCATTTGTTTATTGCAGTTAGGAGCACCAGCTAAGAAAATGGTTGTTCTTTTTTGTTCATGGTTGCAACTTATCGTACACAATATCATAGAATTTTAATGACATTGATTGGAGGAGCATATAATATATTATGCAGGAATGCTAGGTCTTGTGGTAATATATGCACTGTGCAGCAGCATCAGCATCAGCCCGAGCTCTGGAAGGGTGAGACTTCGAATCTTCGATGCTGTAACTCGGGCAAACCCAGGTTGGTCTGCTAAATCTTAAGACATCCAAGTTATCTTGTTTTCTTTCCTTTTTACGTGGATGAGATCTCATTAATCCCAACCATAAAAAAATTTGTTTATATATTTCTTTAATTGAAATCCAAGGTGTAAGATACTGTGGTTAGGTTAGCTGGGGTTGATTGTCGCGAGTCCGCGTCTGGTCCATGAGTTCCCCTCCAGACGTGGATGTGTTCCTAATTCTAAAAGCTACATGGCTGGGTCTGTTAATGGAAAGAAATGCCAGGGCTTGTAACTTGGCCGAAGGATATTTATGTGTTGTTTAGGCCCTGTTATTGGTACTATACCAATCATATGCCTAAAACATAATATAAAAACGGTGCAGGTGCCTTGACGGAAATAATTTTACAAGGAGAAGCTCCGAGTCAACCTGATTTGGTGAAGCATCTTCCTTGAGGAGTAAGCAAACTAACCTTTCCTGTGATGCAAGCTCTGCTTAGCTATGCCAAGCTCTATTTTATTGTTTTCTCAGTTGACGTTGATCAAGTCACGGTGGTGATAGTCATATTAATATCCACTGATTTTGGCTTCTTTGAACGGCCGATTAATAGCAATATCAGTCCACGTCAATTCCTGATGTTTGTCTACGTTTCTTTTATATGTTATATATATAGTATTTAATTTAATTTAACCGGATAGACAACTCATTTGGCCAATCTTTATCTTGGGGTCGTTTTGTGGAACGGAAACAGCAAATTGACTTGGAGAGTCTCCTCCAATTTGCCCGCCCAATTGCCTTTGTCACGTCGTATAAAGTTTTAATATCTCTTTTTCCTGCTTGTGTGAATAAGTTATTTAAAAGTTTATTTGCATCATGACTAATATGTTTTTATATTGTTATTAGGATTTAACTTGCTACTATATGAATTAATAGTTTGCAGAAATATTAGCAGAATTTTAATTTGTGCATCTTGGTATGCGTCTACAGTCAAAACACTTGCGCATGGGTAGGACAAAGTTAAGATTTAAGAAGACAAATCTAAGCATGACTCAGTTGCATGGAACTACTTTCTGAAAGAAAAAAAAAACACTATTAGCCAATTTTAATTATGGCAACGTTGCTTTCTGTGTTCCCCAGCGTCGTTATCGAATTCAAGTCGCGGTTTCTATATACAATTATCTCGACAAGTCACTGCCTCTACCCAAAACATTGAACTTCTTTCTTTTAAGAAAAAAAAAAGAATCAGTTGTTTTGGCTCATCTTCAAACTTTCAACAAACTGAACAATCGTTCGAGTCTAAGTCATATATTGTGAATGAATCAATTAAATTTTATATAATTTTTTTTCGGTTGCTCGGCGTCGATTTTTTAATCCACGCGATACTAATAATTATGTGTATTGATCATGAGTTGGAGTTTTGGCTCATCATCTATCCCGATTAATTTAGTATTGTCTCGAATCGCGTACTTAATTGTGATAAGTGATATTCCTAAAGAAGATTAATATATACTCGAGGAGGAGTTAGTTTACCATTCTATTTCAAACATATTGATATTAAATTTTATATTCTTATAAAACGAAAAATATCAACCCGATTGGTATTAAATTTTATATTCTGATAAAATGAAAAAATATCAAGAAGGCTCTCACTTGCTAAGTTGACCGACTTGAAAAGCCTGAAAATTTCAGAAAGAAGTTTCTCTGTCCTCAATCACGTACCCTGTCTTAGGATCCAAACGGAGACCCTGGAACTCATCCTCATGCCTGAACCATCCTGACCTCCCGAGATATTAACTCCATCAAGAAGCTGCACCACAATAAAAGTACAGCAAACGCCTTGGAACGAGTCAGCAGAACATGAAGCTGGCCGTGGAGGTCGTCAGAGCGCACGGCCTGACGTCCAAGGTCCGCAGCCGTGGCGCCCCGAACGCCTTCGTGGAGGCGACCTTCGACGGCCGGCACAGCCGCACCCTCACCAAGCACAACGACCCCAACCCCTCCTGGAACGAGACCTTGGTCTTCGACATCGCCAACCACTTCGAGCTCGTCGACCGCACCGTCGACCTCAACGTCTACCACGACCGCTCCTCCTCCGACGTCAAGCAGCCGCGCAGCCTCATCGGCCGCGTCCGCCTCTCGTGGTCCTCCGTCGCCCCGTCGTCCCTCGACGCCCCCGTCCAGCTCTACCCGCTCGAAAAGCGCGGCCTTTTCAACGGCGGCGGCGGCGGCGGGGAGCTTGCGCTCCGGCTCTACTTCATCAGCGACTACGTCGATGCGGCCGCAGCGGCCGACGGAGTTCCGCCCGGAATCAGCTCGATCAGATCGCCCGGCAGGACGAACGGTTATACACCCATGTCGCCGGAATCCGTTCGGTCAGAAGACTCGGACGCCTCCGACGTCCGTCATGAGACCCCGAGACAGTCGCCCAGGACGCGGAACTTGCACTCGGTTGGCGCCGCGTCGAAGCATGGCGCGAAAAGCGACACCAATCACGAGAGGACGCAGCACAGTCGTCCGGGCACACGTTTTTTCCATGCTGAGCCGGCGGCTGCGCCACCGAAGGTGGAACTGCAGCCTCCTCCTCCTCCTCAACCTCAACACAGTCGTCCGGCCACCCGTTTTTTCCGGGCTGAGCCGGCGGCCTCGCCACCGAAGGTGACAGTGCAGCCGCCGCCGCCTCCTCCTCCTGCTCCTCCTCCTACTATGTTGAAGCCTGTTTCAGTGGAGGCGACGCCGCCTCCTCCCACTCCGTCGAACTCGGATTACGGCCTCATCAAGACGAAGCCTAACATCGCCGCCCTGACCGAGAAAGCCAAGTACTTAGGCTTCCTCTTCCGCGGCGGCAACGAGAAGTTCCCCGACGCGTATGACCTCGTCGAGCAGACACAGTATTACCTCTACGTCAACATCGTCCAGGCGCGAGAGCTGCCGGGCAAGGACGTGACCGGCAGCCTCGACCCTTACGTCGAGGTCAAGGTGGGAAACTACAAGAACAAGACGAAGCACATCGTGAAGAACCAGGACCCCGAATGGAAGGTAGTCTTTGCTTTCTCCCAGGAGCACCAGCAGTCGAACCAGCTGGAGGTGATAGTGAAGGACAAGGACCTGGTGGTGGACGACTTCGTCGGCAAGGTCGTCCTGGAGCTCGTCGACGTCCCCCTGCGGGTTCCCCCGAACGGCCCCGTCGCCCCGCAGTGGTATCCGCTGATGGACAAGAAGGGCGAGTCCATCGTCGGCCGGGCGCGCCTCATGCTGGCGGCGTGGAAGGGAACCCAGGCGGATGAGATGTACCCGTATGCATGCCACTCCGACGCCCTCGGCATCGAAGCCATCTCGCAGACGCGTTCCAAGGTCTACTTCACCCCTCGCATGTGCTACCTCCGGGTGCTGGTCATCGAAGCCCAAGACCTCTTGCGCACGGTGGCGGCCGCCCCGGTCGTCGTCAAGATCGAGCTCGGCTCGCAGATCCGGTTCACCAGCCTGAGTCCCCCGAGCAGCGGCAATCCCGCCTGGAACCAGGAGCTCATGTTCGTCGGCTACGACCCGTTCGACGAGCTGCTAAAGATCACGGTCATGGAGCGTGTGGACACGAACAAGGACGTGCCCGTGGCTCAATTGTGGTTGCCGAAGTCTGAGATCAAGACCCATCCCGACAATAAGAAGCTGCCGGGTTCACGATGGTACGAGCTGTCGAGGCCCGACAGCAATGGCAACGAGCACGGCGGCGGACACAAGAGCAAGCTCCACCTTCGCGTCGTCTATGATGCCAGTTTCCATGTCCTCGACGAGCCCATTCCCTTCAGCAGCGACTTCCATCCATCTCAGAGGAGCATGCGGAGAAAAAGCATCGGAGTCCTCGATCTCGGGATACTGGAAGCAAAAAACCTGCTGGCCACGAGGCCCGGCAACGGCAACGGCAAGGGACCTTCCGGCGCCAGTGCGTACTGCGTTGCCAAGTACGGGCCCAAATGGGTCCGGACGCGGACCGTCGTGAACACGCCGTCGCCGCGGTGGCAGGAGCAGTACTCCTGGGAAGTCCACGAGCCGTACACCGTCCTCACCATCGCCGTGTTCGACAACTGGCACGTCCACGGCAACAACAACGGCGGCAGCGACGCCATCGCCGCCGACGGCAAGGATAAGCTGTTGGGCAAGATTCGCATCCGGCTGTCGACGTTGGACTTCGGGCGCGTCTATACGTATTACTACCCGCTGCTGGCCATTCATTCCTCCGGCCTCAAGAAGACCGGCGAGCTGCACTTGGCCTTCCGGTTCACGTGCACGGACTGGCCGGGCGCGCTGTTACTGTACTCGCAGCACCTTCTTCCTAAGACGCACTACACCTTACCGATCTCCCAACTCCACATGAAGCATCTTTTGCACCACGCCATGCAGGTGAATTATGCAACACCACTCTCTTGTAATTTTCCATATTTCTCGATCGCTCCTTGATTTGTTGATGAAGCCTCTGATCCGTGTCTCTCGGTCGTGCACGTACAGATCTCGGTGTCGAAGCTGGCACGGGCCGAGCCGCCGCTCCGGCGGGAGGTGGTGGAGGCGATCCTCGACGTCCGTGACCAGGACGCCTTCAGTACGAGGAAGAGCAAGGCCAACTACCAGCGCATCAAGCTGCTGTTCGCCGGCGTGTTGGACTTGTTCGCTTGGTTTCGGGACGTCCAAGAATGGAAGTCGCCGTCCGTGAGCATCCTCCTCCACGTGCTCCTGGTCATACTCGTATGGTCGCCGGACCTGATCCTACCGACCGTGTTCCTCTACCTGTTCGCCCTGTGCGCCTGGAACTACCGGTACCGGCCGCGCGACCCGCCGCACTACGACGCGCGGCTGTCCCAGGCCGACACGGCTACGTGGGACGAGTTCGACGAGGAGTTCGACATCCACATGTCCATGAAGACCGACGACATCGTCGCCCACAGGTACATGAAGCTGCGGTCGGCGGGGTGGAAGGTGCAGTCGATGATGGGCGACCTGGCGAACCACGGCGAGAGGATCTACGCCTTGTGGAGCTGGAGAGACCCCCGGGCGACGTTCATGTTCCTGGTGTACGCGGCCATGGCGGCCGCCTTCAGCTACGTGGTGCCGCCGAAGCTGCGGTTCGTGATGTATGGGTTCTACCTCCTGCGGCACCCAAAGCTCAGGGGCGACGCCCCCTCCCCGGTCCTTAATTTCTTCAAGAGGTTGCCCGGGCAATCTGATATGCTTCTATAAAATTATATTAAATTATATTAAATTAAATTTTATTTTATTTTATTTTATTACCCAAAACAAAACAAAACAAAAAAAATTATGTGAAGTGCTATCGATGTTAACTTCGGCGATGCATTTTTTTTTAGAACTTACATTGTTTCAATTTTGATTGGTATTTTGTGTTTTGCGTTAGTTTTAGGCGATCATACAGTGTCAATATTTTAGTCTTGGTATGTTTGTATCATGGCTTAAATGTGAGGACATGAATACAAGGCCTCGAATCAAAGTTTTCTTTTTCTTGGGTGAAGAATGGTTTTAAATGTCTACTCTTTTGCATAAAAGGTGGGGGAGTCTATTTAGCACTTTTGCTAAGTAGAATATTTAGCGGTGATCTAATTCATCAAATTTATTTTTGACAGTTCAAGATCAAAATTTTAAAATATATTTTAAATTTTTAAATTTGATTTGTAATCGTCAGAATCAAATCTAACGGATCATATCACCGCTAAGTAACCTACTTAGCAAAATTGCTAAGTAGGTTCCCTTTCTCCTTTGCATAATTTCATTCATTGTAGTACAACAAAATCTCATGTTCCGGTGGTGGTTGTGTGTGTAATATTCTCTTAACATTAATACTTCTTAATTTTCATTTTTTTCCGATTAAAATTCATCAATATAAAGAATTATTAACATCTAACTAATTCGACGTATGGACGAAATCGTAATCAAAATAATCTCGTAAAAATTCAAACATAAAGGTTCTAACTTCCACTCTCCTTTAAGAACATAATTCTGCTAACTAATTATACATGCCCTTATTAGTTTCTTAACTTTTAGTTTCTATATTCTTACTTCATCATCTAGAGAAAATTAAAAATGTCGCTTCAACATTTTTCATAATAAGATATCAAAATAATTAAAAAAATTAGGAAAAAAAACAACATCCCTAAGCGGCCGTCATCGTCCCCGTCCTCTCTGTTTTCATCCATCTCCGTTCTTAATGCAGTGGGAAAAAGAGCAAGAAAATAATTTTTGAGACTTCACTCCGATTAGTTTTGTCGTTCCAAATTGCACTTGATCGAAATTTCTAGTGACATATTTAAATAATACTGTTGTTGCAGGAGCTATGCATCCATATAATATTCAATTTAGTTTACAATCTAATCATTAATAATTAAATTTAATAGGTTCTGCTCATTTGACCTAATAGTTTGACGTTACATAATTAAATTTAATATGTTTAATCGCTATTTAACCATGTTAAGCAGAAAAAAATAACATCATAATATTATTACCCTAAAAATACAATACCAAGAAGCCGGTGACCCAAAGACACACATTTAGATATTGGGCCTCAGATATATGGGCTAAAGCCCAAGCACCTTTAACATTTGGATCAAGTTTAAACCTACAATAAGGGCTCGATCTCAACCGAGTAAAGGCAAACAGTGTGAAACAAAAATTATTATTATTATGGGTTTATTACGTACTTAAATATATAGCACTATGTTAGATATATGATAGATCTAACAATTTATAACAAAATACTTAAAAAATAAAAAGTTTTATATCTACCGTATATTCAATATCTTACGATGGACAAGGTAAATAGTATGGTATTACGTATGTAGCACCTCTATTATTATTATTATTATTATTATTATTATTATTATTATTATTATTATTATTATTATTATTATTATTATTATTATTATTATTATTATTATAAAA
>LTAE01000810.1:14705-31258 GCA_001647135.1 Pontederia paniculata
TATTATTATTATTATTATTATTATTATTATTATTATTATTATTATTATTATTATTATTATTATTATTATTATTATTATTATTATTATAAAATATTTATGCAGCACTGTAAATTACAGCACAGCCCAACAACACTCACATATTTATTAGTGTGTGCCTGTGAGCATAATCATATACTAACAAACCTATATAACAATGTGAGGAGAAGTGGACTGCTGTAAATTATAGCACTGCACATCGATATCGCTCTTATTGTTATTGATCCAATTGTATAATTTTTTTTTGGGTTGAAAGATCCGATTGTTTATTATTACGTCACATATATGCATATAATGTATTTTTTAATACCTGCTCAAGTCATCGATGTCCAGAATTACTATCACCTAACTAATTCGAAGTCGAGATAAAATATAAAAATAATATTCGTCTGACCAAATTGGTGACTCCACTCGAATTCGAGATTGTTAATTCTCAATCTCTCAACTTAAAATATACCCTTATTAATTAGATGTGCCAACTAAACTTAAATTATAATGCATCTTTAATAAAGTTGCATATGCAATTTGAATGCAATAAATTTGACGTTACAACTATGCAAAGGTTTGGTTATAACCTGATCAAATGCGTAATAAGGATGTTCAATTCCTTTTATCGGCAAAATCTTCGAGCAAGACACAATTGTGGGATCCCAATGGAATCCATAATAACTTGGTTTGAAAAGTAGGTTCGGCAAAATCGAGCGTGAACTCTATTTATCAACAACAATTGTCCCAAATGATGACAAAATTTGAATTTCGATCCCTCATGTCAATATTTGTAGAAGAGGTTCTGTATCGTCTCAAACTGGATTACTGATGTATTAATAATTTTGAATATAAGTAGTTATATAAAAAAACGTGAACTTAATTTAAGTAGTTGGTATGTAATAAATCAAACAAGGAATTTAAACGGGGCAATGTATTCGGACCAATGAACATGTCATGAATGCACCAGAATAAAAGTGTACCATTAACTTATTATTTATAAAGTTTAATCAAATACTTCAATCATATATATATATATATATATATATATATATATATATTATGCAGTGGTTTAGTGTATAAATTATTTTTAATTTATATGTGTCAATTAAGACATCTAATGATGAATATCAGATATGTTTTCTATTCCAAAAGTAAAATTAAATCTTTCACCCAAAATCTATTATTCGTGGACAAAAGCCACTAGAAGCTTATTTCTATCGATTAGTTGGTCCTGTTCACGCCACATTTGAATAAAATGTAAATGTCCTCGTGGATTTGAAGAATCCATGGTGAGGCACTTTTCAAAATTTGTAGGTACAAAACTTATGTGAAATGTTTATTATTGTTATTTGAATGCGAATTTATTAGACATCATTACAACAATAAAAAGGATAAAAAAATAAATATGAAATTAAATTATAAAATGAAAAATCTTACTTCCTAAAATATAATTTTTCTGTAATTTTATAAAAAAAATATTTTTTTTCTCAAATACCTACTTTGCGTCCAGACAGATAATGGGCTGCTGGAATTCCCCCAACGGCTACTTTGGCTACCGCTATTGCCAGCCTGTGCATGCAATGCATGCAACTTGCCTAATAATCACACTTCTCTCCTTTTTTTTTCATGTTTCTTTCAATTTTTACTAGGTGGTTTGTTTGTTCTTTGAATAGAATTTTATTTGTCAAACAAATAATACTATTTTTTGGATTACCTTCTTTAAAGAAATATCTCTATATTTTCATTATTCATGCCTATACATTTTTCAATAACGAAATTATCCCTTATAATTTTCAAGATTAGAATAATCTTCTTAAAAGAATAACTAAAAAGAAGATATGGGTCTTAGGATAAATTACTCCTTCTCATTTAAATATGGCTGAAATTTAAATTTCGGTATATACAAAATAAATAAGATATTTTTCTATCAAATAAGACTTTATGATTTTTTAGCATCTTCTAATTTATTTCGAGCTAATCCATGTCTAACTCTCTCCAACTTGTCAAATCATTGCACTTAAATCACTAATCATGTTTCTTTTCACGTATCTCGTATTTTATATTAAGAGTTTAATATGTATGTCAATTAGACTCTACATGACACTATGTTAAATATACACTATGCACGATTAAACAATATAGAGAAGGTACATGTGAATAAAATAAATTTAATATTCATGAATAATATTAATTTCGACTAATTTAATTTAAAAGAATGTACAAACTTAACCTTCTCAATAATAACCGTCCCACTATATGACACATCATGTGGTTGTAAGTTCAATTCACACCACTTGCACAAGGTAAAAGGATCATATTAATGTAAGTTTTAATTAAAAATGTTGGTATTATTGAGTAAGGACAAATTAATTAGCACTCAAGCAAATTAAGATATATATATATATATATATATATATATATTATTTATGTTGCCAATTGATTAGGAATGGAGCTTTCCTCATGCACTCAATTTACCAACTCGGAACCAGCTGGAATGACATTATAATGTCATTGTATGCCATGGCTATCTCATCAACTCCCCTAATAACATATCATTATCAGCAATATATACATACATATATATAATATGATTTAATAGATATGCTACTTATTTAATTAAATAATATCATATTATTTATTTTATCAATCATAATATATTAAATATACGATAAATCTAATAATTTATAATAAACTCTTTATAAAAAAAGAAGATCATGAATTAATATTTTATGATAAATAAGATAAGTAATAAAGTGGATAAGTTATATACTAGAAGATAGGGAATATAGAATATATGTTGTATTTTTATTCCCATTTACAGCCATATTAAAAAATCCATATTCAGGACAAATAATACGTAGGCTCATTACGAGTGTATAACAAAAATTAATTACTCTTATTATTAACTTTATCAAATCTACTCTTGAAGTAGGAGACATATTTTTATGTACCAGGGAATAACGAATACTTTTTTTTCAATTAAAGGGATAAAAAACGATTTTTTTTTTATATGAATCCTTTTTTTTTATTTTTATCGGTAAAAATAACTTAATACCGTACCATAAATTAATACCGTTATAACCTTATTTCCGTTACGATTTAATATATATATATATATATATATATAACCCCCCGTCACTAGCCGCTCGTACATACAACTCCCTCCGCTCTCTCTCTCTCTCTCTCTCTCTCTCTCTCTCTCCCCTAAGCAAATGGCCGAAGAGAAGCAGACCGAGACGTCGCCGGAGCCGGCGACGTCAGTGGCCAAAGAGGTCCTCGTCGCCGAGGTTCCGGAGACGCCTACTGAGAAAGAGGTCCTTAAGGAACAGCCGCCACCGCCGCCGCAGGCGGAGAAAGAGCACAAGAGGTCCGATCTTGAGACCGCCCTCGCGGCTGAGAAGGCCGCCGAGGAGGAGGAGAAGAAGGTCGCCGAGGAGGAGGAGAAGAAGGCAGCCAATGTTCTCAAAGCCGCCGTCTCCTTCAAAGAGGAGAGCAACCTCGTCGGCGATCTCCAGGACCGCGAGAGGAAGGCCCTCGACGAGTTCAAGCAGCTCATTCAGGCCGCCATCGCAAACAATGAGTTCTCGCCTCCGCCGCCGGCTCCACCTTCGGCCACCGCCCCCGCTGACGCGTCGACGGAGGTACCCAAGGCCGAAGAAGCACCAAAGCAGCCGGCGGAGGATTCTAAGGTTGAAGAAACCCCGAAGGCACTGGTTGAGGAAACCAAGGCCGAAGAAACCCTGAAGGCGCCGGTCGAGGAGACTGCGCCGGCGGCGGAGGAGACCTCGAAGCAAGCGGTGGAAGAGGTCAAGTCCGAAGAAGAGGCCTCAAAGCCAGCGGCGGAAGAGGCCGAGCCAGAAGAGGATGCCTCCAAGGCAGTGGTAGAAGAGGCCGAGCATGAAGTAGAGGTCTCAAAACCAGCAGAAGAAGAAGCATCCAAACCTGCTGAGGAAGAGGCCGAGGTTGAAGCGGACGCCTCAAAGGCAGCTGCGGTAGAGACCAAGGGTGAGGAGGAACCCCCAAAGCCAACGGCGGAGGAGACCGCACCACCGTCCGAGGAGGTCAAGGACGCGACGCCGTCACCGCCGCCCGTGGAAGCGGAGACGAAATCAGTCGTCGCCGATGACGACGGCGCCAAAACCGTCGAGGCCATTGAGGAAACCGTAGTCCCCGTCGCTGCCGCCGCTCCGCCGCCAGCTGAGACTACGCCGGCCGAAGCGGAGGCACCTGCGAAGGAAGAGGAAGAGGAAGAGGAAGAGAAAGAGAAACCCTCCTCGGAGGCGCCAGCCGTGGCGGCGGAACCGCCTGAGGAGGTTTTCATCTGGGGCGTGCCCTTGCTTGGCGACGAGCGCAGTGACACGATCCTGCTCAAGTTCCTGCGGGCGCGGGACTTCAAGGTTAAGGAGGCCATGATCATGCTCAAGAACGCCGTGCTCTGGCGTAAGGAATTCGGCATTGAGGCGCTCCTTGCCGAGGACCTCGGCGTCAAAGAGCTGGAGAAGGTGGTCTTCATGCAGGGCTCCGACAGGGAGGGCCATCCGGTGTGCTACAACGTCTATGGCGAGCTCCAGAACAAGGAGCTCTACGCCCTCGCCTTCGCCGACGAGGAGAAACGGCGGCGATTCCTGCGATGGCGCATCCAGTTCTTGGAGAGGGGCATCAGGGACCTGCTCGATTTAAGTCCCGGCGGCGTCTCGTCGATGGTGCAGGTCACAGATCTCAAGAACTCCATCTGGCTGGCAAAGAAGGAGCTACGCCAAGCACTTGATCTGCTCCAAGATAACTACCCTGAGTTTTCTGCCAAACAGGTATAAGATCTCGTCATCATGAACATTTACTGCCTTCATTTAATACTTCGCTCCTTTCTGTCGTTCAATCTGAATTCGTTTGGAATCCGAGAATAAAGAAGTTATGATACTTAATACTGCTCCTACATTGATAAACTAGTTATTGTTCTCTTTAAAGATTGGAACTTTATTGGAATCCGACCTGAGAAGCTGAGAAAAAAAATGCATCTTTGTCTGTTCTTAGGCTTGTTTTGATAGGCCTTTACACTTATCCCTTTTTATCTGCCAATGGACATCTTTACTTCTTTTGTTTTGTTCTCCATTCTCCTTGTCTCATTTTTGTTCAGATTGTATCCAAGTTAGAAGAAAGATACAAATTTGCACATTGACGCTAAGTTCTGTGGTTCTCCTTGTTAGATCTTCATTAATGTTCCCTGGTGGTATCTGGCCTTCAATCGGATGATCAGCCCGTTCTTCACACAAAGGACCAAGAGCAAGTTTGTCTTCGCAGGACCATCAAGATCAGCTGAAACTCTTTTCAAGTACGCATCCAAAAACATATTCTTTGTCAGTAAGCCCATTTAGTGACTAGTTGAGAATTTTAACCTTTTGTTGTTTGATTATTTTCACAGGTACATTGCTCCAGAGCAAGTCCCAGTTCAATATGGTGGCCTAAGCAAGGAGAATGACCCAGAATTCACCATTGCTGATGCTGTTACTGAGATCAGCATCAAACCTTCAACTAAGCAGAACATAGAGATACCAGTTTCTGAGGTAAGGAATTCCTTTATCAACATGGTGAACTACCTAACAAGGAAGTTTCATTGACAATCTTTTCTATTAACATGATGCTTCTGTAGCCATGTCTTCCCTTTTGGGAGCTCCGAGTTCTCGGTTCTGATGTTACAGTCGGAGCTGAGTTTGTGCCAAGTGCGGAGGACGGATACACTATTATTGTGCAGAAGGCGAGGAAGCTCTCGCCAACTGATGAACCTGTGGTGAAAGGCAGTTACAAGGTTGGAGAGGCCGGCAAGGTGATTCTCACAGTGGACAACACCACCTCCAAAAAGAAGAAGCTCCTCTACAGATATAAGATAAAGGCCTCTACTGAATCTGTATGAGAGGAGTTGCTTGCGGTCTTTAAAGAGAAACAAATATATATTAGAAGTGCAAGAATACAAAGAACATCTATGGGCTGGATACAATTTATGTATTTCTTTACTGTTTTGGGTGCATATTGTTTTACCTTGAATACCATCTTAGTAAATTATGTTGTAAAATCTGATTCCATTTTGTGTTCTCTGTAAAAGTTTTGTATCAATTTCTGGGGTTGAAACTCCCTTTTCTGCTGTTCTGTAAATCAATTGTACACACTTTTGTTGTCACTGTGATTTCTTTTGTTAGCAACTTTAATCATGGAAGCATCCATCCTTGTCTTTTTTACTCAATTCCTGGATCTCTGTATGCCTCTTTTTCCTTTGTTTCTTATTTCTGCATCTGCCATTCTGCTACCAACATGTTTGCTGTCCCATGGTTTGGTAGTACATTTTGCTAGTCTTTGTTTTTTCAATCACATGGTCTACCACTCCCAAAACATTTAACTCTTTTGCTCGATTGCAAAGTGCAAGACATTTGAAAGCTGACAAGGTCTCAAGAACATCCATCATTACCCTTTTACTTTTGGCCTTTGGCTAAATCTATCAAGGAATAAATAGTCTGTGGAAACGGAATTGTAGCAGGCAGTGGGGTATATGCTGCCCATGGTGACAAAAACACCACCCTGATCTCCCTTGTTTTATGACCATAGGTGAATTCTATGTTAACTGGGTCTGGGTATCTTGCAATTTATTACTAGCATGGGAATAGCAAGAACATGTTTGTTGGCTCTCTCTCTCACCTGTTTCCGGAGAAAACACAAGTCAGCTCATTGTTTCAAGTCATGCCCCTGGGATTCCTGTGGGAACAGTAAACTAAACAGGGTTCTCTGTTCAAGAATTGTCCACAACATTGACTGCAGGCACAGTGCCCCTCCAAGAACAACCATGTCCATGTGCACTTACTTGCCCTTAATGATTCAATGCAGAAATAAAGGTACTCCATATGTGCAATTAAAACTTAAAAAGATTGATAAAGGAATTACTTTTTGCACTTGGAATTAAAAAACTTGAGCTGGAAAGATGCTCTATGTTGTTTTCTACTACAAATTTGCAATTACTCAAAGGCTAACTGCATCAAATGAGTTGGTCTAATTATGCCAAGTCTGAATTTTTTAGTATGGAGACAACTCAGAACAGTTGTTGGAGATGCACCACTACCCCCAGGGTGATGTACTAATTGCAGTTGCAGGCAATGCCAAGTTGCCCTTTCATACCAGGGGCCCTTCCATCAACTGTGCATATCCAACTGAGCTATTTAGTAGTTTATAGCTCAACAAGTTCTCTCTATGTGACAGGTCCTGAGTTGGTTCCTTTCTGTTGGGACACAGCAGGTGACTTTTACCAGCACAAAACTAGTCAGATCTTAAATGGCCAAAACAATCTTCTCTCTCTCTCTCTCTCTCTCTCTCTCTCTCTCTCTCTCTTATCTCTCACTCATGAGAGAAACAAAAGAATTTGCAAAAGTGTCTTTGGACCACCATCTCACTTTTACTATCTCCAAGAACAGTGCCTTCAGCTTTTGCTGACTTGGTCTAAACCCAATCTACTATGCATAAGGGGACTTGGTTTCTTTAATAGCTAACAAAGGTGATTGCCAGTGAGAAAGGTGAACTTCAATTTGAACACTTTTTTCTAGGTTTAGCTTTCAAGAATAAGGGGTTTATGCTTATGTGATCATAATCTTTGGATACCTCTTTGCAACCCATGTGTGTTGTACGTATGTGGTCTTTTGACCCAGGGCCCCCTCATGTACTAGTGTAATTAAACAATGAAAGGTCCACAGTCTTAAAATCTCTACCAATCAACTAGAATATCTATATACATGTGCTCTTGTCACCAGCATCTTCTCACAACTGTTCACACAAAAAAGATCTTCTATTTCTTATTTTCTTTTTATCCAATTGAACCCTGGTATCTGTAGGTTTCATAAGTTTTTGATTAATCTGGTTTTAAAGTGATCTTTCTGAAATTCAATCATATATAACTTAAATTAATTATTCGTTACCCACAAGTTAAGATGAAATCGTAAGCAATGTCTAAGGAGGTATTGAGATATTTCTGTTTCGTCATCTGACTTATGTTCTTCATGTATCGTTCAAAATTGAATGATTGTGAAATTAGGTCTGGATGTAAAAAAAGATCATTATGAGCCTATCATAGATAGAGTATGATTCATAGTGACATAAGTTAATCGGGACGAAATCTCAAAAAATTATGATACAATAAAATAATTGATCAATTTGTCAGTAATTTTTGAAAAAATGATCACTTAAGTATCATAATACTATTTTACTTTCCGAATCTCTCATAAGATTTAAATGCACCTAGATCTTCTCAAAATTGACTAACATATGAAAAAAAAGAATGTGCAACAAACTTATACAATAAAAATTATCATTACTAATTAATTTTTTTATTATTTTAAACGACAGATATCATTATTTATTGTATGCATGCACTACATTAAAAAGTGTGTTATACACCTCTTAACATATTATTATTTTCTTCTTTTACTTATCTTTTTTTATCCTAAGCAGAGCAATCTTTTTGGATCTTTTTTGTTATAGTACTGTGTGTCTACTCTAAGCTATCGCATGTGACTATATATTTAGATACAACAATAAATTGTAATAATGAGATTATTACAATTTAAATTTCCACGTATGGATTTAAGGTAAAAGGAGGAAATGAGAGAATTGAAAGAAAAATTCCTTTTATTCACGTGAAACTTTAAATAAAGGTATGTGGAGAAAATGGAGGTGCTCGTTAAGTAGGGAGTATCATGCTATTTATATTTTTAACCGTTGGATGTTTAATTTATGATGATAAATTTAGGAGAGAAAAAAATAGAAGAAAGAAAAATTAAGATTCACCATAAATTTAACATCCTACGGTTGAAGATGTAGATAATATTGTGCTTTCTATAATTTGACATCTTGCATTTATCGTCGCTGATTTAGTATGTATATATATAATGCGTAGGAGTCTCACAGTTGTTCACTTACATAATTAATTTGTCTCAATCCGATATCTTAGTCACGCCACATTTGCCTAAATATGGCACTTATATTGTGATCATGCTCCTCGGACCTTTCCATCTTCTAATCAAAATATTTTCAAAATTTAAAAAAGAATTATTATCTATGTAGATCAATTTAGTCACACAATGCACATAGTTTGGCACTAAAAATAATTATACATAAACATTCTTTAAGCTGAGTACTTGCACCACTGCATGTGAAATGACTCTCGTCGTTCAAATTATACTCTTCTCTTAAGGTCCTAAACCATGTGGCCTTATTTTTTGCATTTATGCTTAACAACTTAAATTAATTATGGATAGTAAAAAAATAAAAAAAAACTGAACTTTATCATCAAACGAAAATGTTTTACTTTGCCTTTATTTTTCCATGTGGTAGACTTTTTATCTCTTTGTCTTTACAGGATTGATCATACTTGTAGCATATGACCAATATTTTTTTTCTTTATATAGGCAAAAAATTGATTTATGTCCGCTTGCAATATATGCACATATGTATAAAAAAACATTGGACCCACTGAATCATTTGAAGATATAGACAACTGCAGAAGACATGGAAACGATTTGATACAGTGCAAACAATCCCATGATCAGAAACAGTTGAAGAGGAAACAAAAAGAGAGGTGCTTTTGAGATCATTCTTTTGTGTGTGTGTTTATTTAAGAATCCATTATTTTGTTAAGATTATATTTTACATCAATAACGGATTAATAAGTGGACAACGATTTAAAAGCAAATACAAATTTATTTAGAGGACAATAGTTAGTTATTAATGATTAATATTTAGCGATTTATTAAGGTGACAATAAATTTTTTTGATAATATAACGATAAAATAAATTAATAATTATAAAATAACGTAAATAAGCTTAATAAATTAGTATGATAAATTATTTAAATTTTAATCTTATGTACTTTCTAAAAAAATATATGATTTATAATAATTAATTTGGTATCTTTTTAACTAAATTAGACACACATAAGTTAAAAAAATTAAAGAATTATATGTCCTAATATTTAAAAGTTAACAAGTAGCTATATAATCATAGTTAAATATAAAAGTTTAATAAAAAATGAGAATAAATGGAATATAAAAGTTTAATCATTATTTTTCATGCGCTAAATAATAATGAAATTATCACTCAAATTTTAACATATAGAAAAATTTATCAAACACTTTATTATCAAAATAATATTAATTTGATTAAGTCAAAATTCTAAGCTTTAATTTAAAACTTGTAAGATTTGGATGGCATCAAGAGGGGGTGTGAATTGGTATATTAAAAAATTTTACTCTCTTTTAGTTAGTTTAAACAAGTTATCAACGAAAGCTTGTAAATGCAAACATAAACAAACAGAGGAGAGAGTAAAGAGAGAACGAACAGACAAAACAAACACAGAGTTTGTTGACGAGGTTCGATCGAAAACCTGGCCTACGTCCCCGCTTCGGTCTTCTCCCACGAGTTCTCCGGAGATTACTATATCTTTCTTCAAGGGCGAAAGCTCCCTTACAACTTCTCCTTCTCTTGCACAAGGACAAGGAGACAACCTCTTACAGAAGCCTCGAGATCGCTTGGACCCTTCTGTGTTAGATTCCTCATATGAATCACAGAAGGGGAACTAAGGTCTATCGCTCAAAGCACTCTCAAGTGTTTTAAAAGTTAGCCAAAGTTAGTTCCCAAGACTCTTGAGATTACATTTATACTCTGCACTAAAGACCTAATTCTCTCTCACAGGAAACTAGCCGTTAATGCAAGTACAGTACCTTCACCTACTCCTCCGGTCACCCGCTGCTCCAGCCTTGGTCGACCGCTCCTTCGGTGAAGTCCTCCACTTGAACTGCCGCCTGGTGCTTCGGTCGTCCACCGCTCACCCCCGGGCGTCCGCAGCTTCAAGTGTCGAAGCCTTTCCCTCAGTCAAGCTCCTTCGGTCGTCCGCCACCTCCTGTGGCCGCCCGATCTTGACTTGAGTCCTTCTCTTCAACTGAGCTCTGGTCGCCCGCTGATTCACTTCAGCCTCCTGGACGTCCGCTCTCCAGCTTGAAGAGTTCGGTCAAGCTCCACCGGTCGCCCGCGCTTCGTCTTCGGTCGACCGATCTTGACCTTCACCAGCTACCACTCCTCTATGGTCGCCCGCTGACTCACTTCAGCATCCTGGACGCCCCATCTCTGAGTGAAGCTGACCGTCAAGCTCCAACGGTCGTCCGCCACCTCCTGTGGCCGACCGTCCTTGACATGTCCGTCAAGCCTCCTGGTCGTCCGCCACCTGTGGCCGACCGCTTGTCATCCTGGACCGTCTTCAACTGCACTGGTCGTCCGCTGACTTCCCTCAGCATCCTGGACACCACTCCTGCCTTGAAGACTCCTGACAAGCCTCTTGGTCGTCCGCCACCTCCTATGGCCGACCGCTTGACACCATGTCGTTCCTATATCTTCAACTGCACTGGACGTCCGCTGACTTCACCTCAGCATCCCGGACGCCCACTCCTGGCATTGAAGATCCCTCAGGATCCATGGTCGCCCGTGGCACCTTCGGTCGACCACCCTAGAACTGTGCATTTCCTTCTTCAGCTTCTTTGGTCGTCCGCTGTCTCCACCACAACATCCCGGACATCCACTTTCGAGAACTGAATACCAAGATCTTTCGGTCGCACGCTGCACCCCACGATCGACTGACTTGGGCTGTGCATTTGCTTCTTCAGCTTCTCTGACCACCCGCTGTCTTCGCTACATCATCCCGGACGTCCGTCTTGAGAACTGAAGACCAAGATCCTTCGGTTGCCCGCTGGACCCCACGGTCGACCGACTTGGGCCGTGTCAGCACCTCTGACACCTGCGGTCCACCACTGACTCCTCCTGAATCCTTCGGATGGCTGTCGCTTTCCTTTGCCAGTACTTTGGTCGCCCTCTCATTCCCAATGAGATCCTTGGACGCCCTCTCAACGCTTCCTCTGACAGATTCGAACGTCCGCTGATTCCCTCCTGGAACCTCGGACGTCCACTGTCTGCTTCAGACAGTCTCTGGACGTCCACTAACCCCTATCAGTTTCCTCGGACGTCCACACCTGCTCATGCTGTCAGTTCTCCTGGTCGATCGCTCATGTCTTCCTCAGACTTCGGACGACCTCTGACAGACTCCATCGGTCGTCCGCCTATCCTGCGTTCGTTCGATCCTCAGCCTCCATCAGTTCAGACAACCCCTGGGCGCCCGCTTGTCTTCTCTCCAAGCCTCCGTACGTCCTCTGTCTTCGTCTGATGTCATCCGGTCGCCCGCACTCAACCTGCGGTCGACCACTCCTCCGCTGCCTTCTGCTCTGGTCGTCCACTGTCTCCACCCTGAGCTCTTTGGACGTCCACCTCTAGCCTGACAGTCTTCCGATCGTCCACTGTCTCCTCTCGAACCCTTCGAACGACCACTCTCCAACCTTGTGTTGAAAGTTATTTGTCTTGGGGTCGCCCATTCTTCAACATCGGACGACCTCTCAAATTTACTCCTTTTACATCCGGTCGCTCCTCCTTTATCTTTGGTCGACTGGTCATCCTCTGATCCCCTCTTCTACATGTATACTCCTCCATTATCGATCGCCCTCTTTACATCTTTGGTCGACCGTTTATGCTTATGTTCCTCATCACATGTATTCTCCCTCTGATGCTGGTCGACCGCTTCATATACTTAGGATGCCCACTGCACACATATAGTTCTTTTGATATATATTATGTGTGCACTGGTCGTCCATTCCTTCAACTCAGGTCGACCACTACTCTGAACTTGAATCTATCATGTTACATAAATCAGCTCAACAAGTTCATCAGTAAAGGCTGAGTTCACTTACAAATTTGTGATCATTCAAAATATTCTCGAAATCCTAGATTCAACAAATCTTATTTTTTGATTCGCCAAATACAACCTAAAACTTAATATGCAGTGGAATAATATTTAGATTAG
Organism: Pontederia paniculata; assembly: GCA_001647135.1. NCBI lineage: Eukaryota > Viridiplantae > Streptophyta > Magnoliopsida > Commelinales > Pontederiaceae > Pontederia > Pontederia paniculata. The sequence continues at coordinate 27,658 of LTAE01000810.1, forward strand.
AGTCTTACTTTATCAACTTTTGTATCTCAAAATGATGAGAGGTAAAGTTAGGATAAAAATATATCCCTTTAAATAGGGGAAATACATCAGATAAACAATTCCTACTAATCGTTAGCTCAAGGTCAAAAAAATAATTTCTTTGAAATTACCAATATTATTCCATAATATTAGAGAAATCAAGCAACACTTAGTAACTCCATTTGTTTTCAATGGAAAGAGATTGCTAAAGAAAATAAATTATAGGATTGCAATTCATATGCAAGAAAAAATATCTTGAAAATATGAAGAATGATAGATTATCTTTCACTTTGAAAAAAAAAGTTATTTTTTGTTTAATTTTTGACATACTTGTTTCATCAATAAAAAAATTATTATTTTTATATACAATTGAGAAATTCATTTCGTAGAAAATGAAATTATGAAATTGGAGATGACATAAATTCATGAGTCATCATTATTAGAACCTCAAACCTTGAAAATAAAATTATGAAATTGGAGATGATATATATCCGTTACATGTTCACAAATTTGTACGTTAGTAAGAGGAATCAATAGGTGTGTCTTTTTGTTTTATTTTATTTTTGTATATATAGTATATAATATAGTATTAAAGAGACAAATGATGACTTCCTTGGATTCCAAAACCACTCGATCGGTTCGCACGCATGGCCATATGCATGTGCTTAATTTGTTAGCAATCAGCTCTTGTGAATAAAGATTCGTAACGGCTACACGCGAACGTGACTACAATTAAAATTCACGGGTCCTTTGCATACGCACCATTTTTATTTTTTTATTTTTGCTTTGTCTAAATCTATTAACAACATTTAACTAATTTAATCAAGAACATGCAACATTAATAATTTGTAATGATACTTTTTTGAGTATGTAATTAGAGACTATTATTATTTTTATTTCACAATTCAAAGCTGAGTATACTAATCAAATCGGTGCACACTTTCATTTACGGTCTATTTGAGGGCGTCTATGTAATTCATGTTGCATTGTATGTAACGATATAATTTGTTATTTTATATGAAGATCACAACCTTTAAATGTATCATGCTAAACCGTAAGATCTTTGTATATGTTCATTATACACAAAAATAAAATTACTTCTTAATTTCTTTTGACTTCTCCATTTTACTATGGATCGCCGAGTTCCAGACGACGATTAAGACTTTCTTTTTTTTTTTTTCATTAGATCATAAAAAGAGGAAAGAAAGATATATAACAGGAAAAATTGAACTCAAGTCATATTATGTGTTATTACAACACATATTATTCTTTATACTTAAAATAAATTGATTATGAATTCATTGTGAATCGCTTCGCTTTGACTAGAGTTTCGCATCTAATTATGATTGATTAAATTTTCAGCAATTTTTTTATCTTCAGATATTCAAATTTGAGATCTTTTTAAGCGAGAAGTGATTTACTACTCATCCTAACCTCTGTTTCGCTAGTGCATGAATAACAATTTAGATATTTGTTAAGTTTGAAATAGACAATTTGCTCAGAATTTGAATTTTTATGAATTTAAAAAAAAAATATTTCTCATAAATATGTCCAGTATCCCTAAGATTTTCTTTTTACAATTTCAGTTGTAAAACGTCTCTAGAAAATTAATTTCGATCAAATTCAACTCGCTAATTATTTAAAACTAATAAACTTATATTCAAATATTACAGGAAGCCCATATATGGGCTGATATTGGGCCCATCATGTCAAATCTACGGACCAAAACCTAATAATGTAAAGATTGGGCTTTTGAAGCCCATTTTTAGAAGCTCTTAAGCCCATAGACGTCTACCGCCTTCGCCTGGCCCTCTTCTCTAGGTAAACGACACCTCCATGTACACGTGGATACGTAGCCCGACACGTGTGCTCTTAAGCCGAGTCCACGGTGCTACGTGTCGGCCGCCGCGTACTCCTCCAAATCTAAAGGCGCCGAGGACGCCGGAGAACCGATCGGGGAAATCCACTTGGTCTTGTTGCCATCCTCGTCTCTCTTCTCTCGTCACAGGAACCTTTCACAGCCGACGATGATGAACCTGGCGGCCATCGCGCTCCTCCTCTGCTCTCTCGCCACCGCCGGCGTCTTCGAGCCCAAACCGCCCAACGACCATGCACCGCAGCGGCAGGACCGTCCCGGCGAGCCGCTGCTCGTCCGAGAAGGACACCGCCTCGTCGTCGTCGAGTACGAGCACCGGGTCGCCGACGAGGCCTCTCGGGCCGCGCCCCGCGAAACAACTCATCGGCTCATCGAGGAAGCCAAGGGTAAATTCCAGGAGGCGGCCGAGATCCTCCCGAGCGTCGGACAGGGCATCTCGATGCCGGAGGTGGCTCAGGCGGAGGAACCGAAGGCCGGGGCGTCGCATTCGGTGAAGGACGTGGTCTGCGACGCTTACGGGGTGTGCAAGGAGAAGCTCTCCTCCCTTGTTGGCAGAGGCAAGGACAAGCTATCGGAGAAGGCTTCTGACGTCGAGGAAGGCTTTAAGGATGCCGCTAAGAAGGCTGCCGATAAGGCTGGAGAGCTCAGGCAAAGCACGAAGGACGTAGCCAAGGGAGTGAAAGAGAAAGCAGCTGAGTTGGAGGAGGGAGCAAAGGACACTATGAAGGAAGCCGTTGATAAGGCTTCGGAGGTGAAGGATGCGACGGCGGATGCCATCAGCGATAAAGCTTCAAAAGCCAAGGAGAGAGTTAAAGGGACAGCCGAAATGGCCAAGGAGAGAGCCAAGCAGGCGAAGGAGGGCGCGAAGGACACAATGGAGAAAGCCGTCGATTCCATGAAAGAAAGCGGAGAAGACTTGACCAGCAACGTGTCGGGCATGGCGAAGAAAGCTGCTGAGTCCACCGGAAGAACGACCGTGGAGGTGCGGCGCAACCTGACTGATATAGTCCGTCGGGCGCGGGACGTTGGCTACGATGCGGCGATGTACGTGTGGCCACCGGGGACGGGGCGCGCGACGGCGGCGATCCTGCAGCTCCTGGGGTTCGGCATCGCGTACGGGACGTGCGTGTGGGTGACGTTCGTGTCGAGCCACGTTCTGGCAATGGCGCTGCCGAGGCAGCAGTTCGGGATGGTGCAGAGCAAGCTGTACCCGGTCTACTTCCGCGCGGTGGCTTACAGCATCGCTCTCACCTTCCTCGGCCATTTCTTCGGTCGCGACCGGAAACTGGCGGCCGAGAGGATCCAGGGCTACAACTTGCTCGGCGCTCTGGGTCTCGTAGTGGTGAACATGCTCTACTTGGAGCCTCAGGCCACGAAGGTTAATTGATGCAGCTGCTGGTGAATGCATGCGAAGTAACGTTCTGCAGGTTGGATTTCTAACTTGGCGTCATTTTGCAGGTCATGTACGAGCGGATGAAGATGGAGAAGGAAGAAGGGAGGGGGAGGGACATGGCCGACGTGATCGCTGAACCTGCCGCAGTGCCGGTGGCAGCCGCTGGTGCGTCGCCGGCGACGACCACGGCCACGGCCACGACCACGACCACGACGGCGCGCGCGAGTGACGGGATGGCCGCGGCGAAGTCGACGGTTTCGCCGGAGCAGGAGGCGGCGATGGGCAGGATGGTGAAGCTGAACAGGAAGCTGCGG
>LTAE01000810.1:31845-81499 GCA_001647135.1 Pontederia paniculata
AAAATTATAAACTATAATATCATACACTTATAAATTTATAATTTTACTCTTATATAGATTATAAATTTGATAATTTATATACTTATGTATTTATAGTTCGCTCTTATATCTTAATAGATTAAAATTTAAAGGTGATTAAAATATTAATTTTAAAAATAACAAAACGACGATCCGTCCGGCACGATCCGGGCCGGCCGATCGTGCCGGCACGGCCGGCACGACCGAAATCGTGCTGGGCCGGGCCGGACCAACGAAGTAGTGATTTTGGTACGATACGACACGGCACGATACTGTAGCAGCACGACACGAGCACGAGCACGGGCACGGTCAAACACGAGTTGACCAGCACGAGCACGACACGAGCACGTACGAAAGTCCATCTTTAGATACAACACGTGCATCCATGTGCAACCATTTAATCTTTTTTAATTATAATTGTTTGAAAGTAGTTGAAGACGGTTGGACTTTTCTTTCATATTCAGTACATTGTCTAATTCGAAATTGAGGAATGTGTTGCTTATATAAGCACAACTTTCACCCTTCTATTTTATATTTATGATTTAGATATGCATTGTAGCTTCATTGTCCTCAATTCAAAATCGAGGTAAACATCAAAACAGAGTAAGCTAAAGAGTAAATTAATATTTTTGTTGTATTTAGGATATATTTTTGTTGTTTTCGAACATAATCTTGTTAACATGATTCAGGGATACACATGTGGATTTTTTTATCGAAAAAATATATATATATAAAAGAAAAATAAAAAATGGATTACCTTGTTACGACCTTGACAGGTCCATGCACTTGACGGCGGCTTCCCTCCATCTCCTGCTTTAAATTCATGTCCCCCCATGTCATCTCCTCCATTTCCTTCCGTCCCTTTGGAGCTCTCTCACACGCCACCAATCAAACACCTGTCGGACCATCGCACTCTCTCCCATGTGCTCTGTTCTCTTCTCAAGTTCGCATCCACTGCGACCTTTTTTTTTTTTTACTCTTCCGCTTCCTCCGGAAACCCTCACGAAATCACTGCACTCGCGATTAAAAAAAAAAAAAAACAGAGCTCTCGACCTTTGAGCTCTGTTACTCCACCCAACGCCCCCTACACAAAAATGTCGCACGTCCACTTCCCACTCCCACTTCATTCGCCGCTGCCAACTGAGGAGGGAGAAGAGCTGCGCGCAGCGGCATGGGAGAAGGGAGGTCGCTGGCCGAGACCCCGACGTGGTCCGTCGCCACCGTCACCACCGTCATGGTCGCCGTCTGCTTCGTCGTCGAGCGCTCCATCTACCGCTTTGGAAAGGTGCGCACGGCGCCGACGACTAACGCTTCTATTTCCCTAAGGGCGTTGCATTGCCGCGAACGCGTTGGCTCCAACTCCTTGTTTCTTGAATGCAGTGGCTGAAGCAGACCAAGCGGAAAGCGATGCTCGCGGCGCTGGAGAAGATCCGGGAGGAGCTCATGCTGCTGGGGCTCATATCGCTGATGCTGAGCCAGACGGCGCATTGGATCTCGGAGATCTGCGTCCCGTCCTCTCTCTTCAGCAGCCGCTTCTACATCTGCTCCGAGAGCGACTACGAGGATCTATTCGGCGCCGGATCGGACTCGTTCGTTCCCGTGAACCGGACGGTGGCGTCGAACGACCTGCTCGAGAATGCTTGCCAGGAGGTGGAACGGGGAAACTGCAGCCAAAACCTTCCAGTTTGATAGATTGTGTTGCCCTTGGATGAACGGGGTGTTGTGTTTGCTTTTGCAGGGTTATGAACCATTTGTATCCCTTGAAGGGCTGGAGCAGCTCCACCGCTTCTTGTTCATACTTGGGATCACGCATGTGTTGTACAGCTTTGTCACGGTCGTTTTGTCCATGATCAAGGTACTTGGGCCCTGGGGGCTGCGCATGATCATGATCTCCGTTTGTTGTCTCTTTCTTCTGGATTTAGCAATTCAAGAACGCTGATCTGATTCTTGTTCTTAATGAAGATCTACAGCTGGAGGAAATGGGAGGACCAAGCTACCGAAAACGTGCAAGGTAAAGGTTTTCTAATGTATAACTAGTTTCCTTTCGGCCTTAGCACTTTAATCAAATCCTCAAAGAGCATGACAGGTTTCCAAGTGCATTCTTGATTGATTTCTCATGGAATACATGACTTGTTTATATGACAAAAAAATAATGCTCTAGAATTCCAAAGTCTTTGTGATTAAATAAAGATGTTTATAGTGAATAAGTAAACATCACAACAAAGTTTCTCGGATAGAAAGAAGGGAACTATGATGCCCTTTGGGTCATTGACTCGTTGTGTTCCTCTTTTAATAGCTGTCTACTTCAAAAACTTATTATGTACTTTCTTTTTCTCTTGTAGCAAGAAGGACCAAAATAATGAAGAGGCAATCGACCTTTGTTTTTCATCACGCGTCTCATCCGTGGAGCAAAAACAAGATTCTAATTTGGATGGTAAATTTGCAGACAAATTTGACTTACTATTAAAAATCTCAACATGCTTTTATTATATGCATGATACACTGATGTGATTGAGATTGAAATATAACTCTTAGCATCGAAGTAGTTACAGAAATACTTCCTCTGTATCTTAAGTTGAATTGTTATAAAATGTTTAGCCTCCAATTTTACTATTTTCTTATAAGGGTCCCCGTTAGGATCAGATATATGCTACTTGTGTCAGCTTTTCCTTGAATGCATGAATGATATCAATAGATTGTATTGACAAACACAAGCAGATAGGTGGCTTTTGGTAGTCATTCAGATATCCAAAATTCACTTCTGCTGATAAAAAAAGCCAAATATCCGTGTTGCATAATCAGAATAAAAGACAATTCTGTCAGATTTGATTGGTCAACATTATTATTCATATGGTTTGTCACAAGAGTTACCACTCAAGGGTAAAATGCTTTGCTGATAGTTTTGGCGATTTAGAATATAGTCTCACAGTGAGCCAGACAGAAAAAAATAGACATATTGCTATATTCTCAATTTCAGTTGATCGAGTCATTACAAGTTTTTATGCATAACTATCAATATTATGCTCTCATCCTTCAGCTTCTATATGTCGTAAAAAAAGATGCTCATACTTTAGCTGGTTTAGTTGATGAACCCATGGAACTACAGCAAGTGTAATTTGAACATTCGGCTAGCAATACCCTGTGACGAGAAACAAAAATGTACTTTGATAATGGTTCATTGTTATTGGAGAAACAATTGATGGCTTTGAAAGATCTTAGATGACAGTTTAGTGGAGGTTTCTTACTGTTTTTCTTTTCATTAAATGATAAAAGTACAAACTAAGAATGGTGTTGTGAAATTCCTTTTATGTTATCTTTCAGTATTGTAATAGTGCTTCTAGTCTCTGGTTAGTTAATCCTTCTATCTATTTTTCCCTGTATTTATTTTTCGATTGTAGATTCCATCTTGCTATGGAATTTTGTTTACCTGATTCTAACATTTGGATTTCAAACTCATGTAGCTTTGTTTCATACGCCAGTTTAAGGGATCTATAGCAAAGTCAGATTACTTAGCTTTGCGCCTAGCTTTCATCACCGTAAGTATCTCATACAATGTCTTTCATTGATTTTTGCATGTAACTGATTATCCGAACTTTAACATATAATATTGTGTTTGGAGATAAGTAATCCTAAGATCCAGTGAACATTCTTTATCCCAAGATAGGGTAACGAATTATTTCTCATAAGCTAATGATCCTAAGTAATAATCTTTTAGCTGATATGTACACCAGACAAAATATTTCATTCTTTTGTTTGTGATCGCACTTCAGAATCACAAACTACCCCCTTCATATAACTTCCACAAATATATGGTGCGGAGCATGGAGGATGAGTTCCATGGAAGTGTTGGCATCAGGTACTCAATCAACTATGTAATAACTAACATAACTTCATTTTATATTACTTTTTTGGTATTTTTTACGAATAATGTAACTATGGCCGAATGATACGTGTTCACTCTATCACCACACTTGCTCAGATACTTGTCATAGGATATGTCGTCTACTACTGGTTATGTTGTGTCTATTGCTTGGTTTGCTCACCAGTGAGGGGAATCTGTTGTTATTATTTTGTTGTTCTTGTGCATCATACTTGCCGATTATGAGAAAACTGTATTCTACAAAAACTTTATGTTGTCATGTTTCAGTGTTTGTGAGTTTTAGCTTAAAATCAAAACATCATAAGCTATTTTTAGCTCTAATACCATTTTGTTAGGTTGCACTTAATCTTGTTCAGTCGTGTTCAAATGCCCTACGAATCTAGTTGTCTCTCTGGTTCTTTTACCTAATAATTTGATTCTTCTTACAATATAATGATCCACAATATTTTGCATAGTTTGAAATTTTGATAGTTTGGATACTGGAATCCAATTACAATTTTAATTGATGTTGCAGCTGGCCATTATGGGCGTATGCAATTGTGTGCATCTTCGTAAATATCCATGGCAAGTTTTTTGACGATTGAAATGCTTTCTGCTAATCATTTGATCCATAAATGTTAAAGTTCTCCAACACTTGCATTTTCTTAATTAATGCAGGGCTTAATATCTACTTCTGGCTCGCTTTCGTCCCTGCAGTTGTAAGCTATTTGTGCTTTAACACATTTTCTTTTAATATAAAAAAATACTCTCTGGTTTATCACCTTATGCCAACTATCATAATTTTTCTTGAGCATATGAAAGTTGGTCGTGCTGGTGGGGACTAAACTTGAACATGTCATTGCACAATTAGCTTTAGAGGTCGTTGAGGCAACAGGTCCATTTGTCGGGACACAACTAAAGCCACGTGATGATTTGTTTTGGTTTGGAAAACCAGAAATGCTGCTGTGGTTGATACAATTTATTTCATTTCAGGTAATCATGTAGTTCTTTTTGGTCCAGGTTGATGAATTAAGCTTTAAACTCAACTACTTTTACATGGAATATCAATCTTCATTTACTGATCTTTCTGCTTTTATTTCAGAATGCATTTGAGATGGCAACATTCATTTGGTCCCTGGTAAGATATTCTGTATTCATCCTGGGCATTGAAATCTAATGGCTTCGCCCAATCTTTCCTATGTGTGCATCAGGCGATTGTGTGGCACTTGAAACTGATCAAGTGGTTTATCTCCTTCAGTTAATAGCCAGCTTTGTTATTGCAGTGGGAATTAAGTGCACATTCGTGTTTCATGAAGAATCATTATATGGTTGTTTTTCGCTTGATTTCAGGGTATGTGAATTATTTTTTTTTCTCAGTCGAGTATGTCAATTGATATATGACATGGTATACTAGAGGATGGTCAACAGTCTGATAATTGCTGAATTTTATCCATCCATGTCCTTATCGTGCTGTTATATTGCAGGATATTTGTCCAGTTTTGGTGCAGCTACAGCACATTGCCTCTTAATGTGATCATAAGTCAGGTGATAACATGTTTCAACTTTCGTTTATCAATTTATACGATTGTCGACGTACTGCATGGATTATTTTATGGTCTAGGAGGATGATCATCCAATTGCATGCGGAAATTGCTAATATGACTTTTTATCACATCAGTTGATGTTCCTCCAGGTTCCAGTATCACTGATAGAACTCGAATGCTATTACTTCTGCATGATATCTAGTACTTATATTTGTGTTTAGTGTTTTGTGTAGCTGGCTGTTCATACATGTCTTACCTTATGATGCTCTTCAGAGGACTTCTCATCTCTTCAGTTCTTCAAGATTTTGAAATAACATTTCTGACACTTTTAACAACAGAAATAGTTAATATATGTTTTGTTTATTAAAAATTGGCTTTTATGTGCTTTTTGTAAAACAATAATATATGTTGAATCTTTGACTTCTTTGGCTTTGATTTCTTTCCAAATGAAGATGGGATCCAAGTTCAAGAAGTCTTTGATTGCTGAAAGTGTGAGGGATTCACTTCACAGTTGGTGCAAAAGAGTCAAGGATAAATCCAAGCGCAACCCATCGCTTTCCCGAGTTGGAACTGTGACATCAATCTGTTCATTAGAGTCAACCGTAATAGATGAGATGGACGAAACCATTACAATCGGATCCGGCACATTGTCCCGTTGTTCATCGAGGGCCTCATTGGAGGATTTAGATGAGCAGAAAAACGCTAACATTCCACCTGTAGTTGGAACTGATTGATTGTGGCTAATGCAAAAAGGGTTTGCTACTTGTGCAGAAGGTATTGAACACTATTCCCTGATTCTTGGAGAAATCTGTGTTCTTTTGCTATCTGGAGACCCAATGAAAGGTACAAACTACAAAGCTTCCGGCCATGTCCTATGAAATGATATATGAGAATCATGAAGAAGGTGTTTGATTATTCTGTCGGTTTGATATCTTCTTCCGAGTGGCTCGTCTTGTGCTTTTCAAGTGCTGGTTCATCCCATTTGTCTGAATCAAATTCTATGTATGATGTAATTGTATATTATAGGTGATAACTGCGAAGGAAGACGGTTGATGTAATAGAGCGAGGGACAAAAATGTACTCCAGGAAATTATATATTTCTCCTAAATTTTTGGATTACCTATATAATTATTATATAATTAATATAATGAGCTGAAGGAAAAAAAGTTAAAATATAGGTTTATTTATCTATTTTGTACCCTCTCAAATTTTATTCTGGGTCTGTTCCTGTCCGACGTCCGATTTTTTTAGAATTTGTATTCCCATCGGAAATTGAGTCTTCTATCTAGAAAAAAAAACAGTTTTCAATGTTAAATTTGTTTTTATTTTTTACGGTACATTTGCAAACTAATCGAAACAAGACAGAAATGGAACGTTTGGGAATCCTTCAAGTGTATCAATCGGACAAGCATCCTGACCCCGGCTATTTTAACCGTTTGCCAGTCCGAAGCCTTCTTGCAGCTTTCCACTTGCTTCTTTTCGGAAATCAAAGCCACATAAAAGTCAAGCAATTATCTAATTCAATATATATAACTTATTTGAATTATCATTCTCTTTAAAGATGTGAGAATTGTCTTTGTTCAACTGGTTTGAACCTAAAACACGTCATGAGATCAAATTCTCTGGCTAGTAAAAATACTTCTAAAAGTGTTTAATATATTAACCATGAGGACGTTGTTGTTATTTATTCTTTTTAAAAAAGTTTACTAGTCAGTTATCGATATATTATTCAAAAAATAGTTAGTTCATTATATGAAAGATATAAATGTATGCATAAACTCCAAAAAATACTACAGAATTAAATGCCATTTTTTTCTAAACAAATAAATTAATCTTAGTTTTATGTTTTGTATTTTATTTACTAATATCATCAAGATACTTAATGTAGAACTTATATGTATGGTTCAATATTTATACTTTTTTTCCTGATAACCATGAGATGATTATAATAGGTAGCTCAGTCATAACAAGCTTAGATGCCAATCGAATCTCAAGAAGCATTTTTTATGTGGGATAATTTATTCAAGTAGTCCATCAATTGAAGTTAACATAAGACCATTTGGTGTAATTAATTACATGAAATAACAAAACATATTTTTTGTATATAACATTTAATTACTATTTTTCAATATTAATCCTGATTAATCTAGAGCCACATAAAATATATAGATTTCAACCTTCTTTTATTAGCGAAGAGTTAGTGCCAATTTATTGCTGTAATTGTTATTATTATTATTATTATTATTATTATTATTATTATTATTATTATTATTATTATTATTATTATTATTATTATTATTATTATTATTATTATTATTATTATTATTATTGTAATGAAGACGTTAATAAAATAATATAATACTATTGTTATGGAGTTAATTAAAGCCTCGTAATGGAGAATAAATAAATAGAGCAACAAGACGTAACTGTGTCCAAACCGACCTAAAGCACAAGCGCAGGAGAAGAAGAGGTGAGAAAGCGGTGAAACCGGAAAAGGGTGCCATGGACAAGATGATGCGGCCTTCTTGCTCCGTCGAGACGGCGGCTGCGGCGGCGGCCGCCGCTGCCTCCTCCTCTTCTTCGTCCTGCTCTTCGTCTGCTCTCTTACGCCCAATCGCCTTCAAAGTTTCGATCTCTCCGTCCTTATCCTTTTTTTTATTGCTTTCACAAGGTTTCTCAATCTCTGATGAGGCTTATATTACTGTAGGATTGGGGCTTCAGGGTAACCAGGATTCCGGTTGCCGCCGTTGGTCGTTTACCGGCGGCGAGGCGTTCCCCTCTTCGTACTGTTTCCAGATCTGCAAGGTCGCTTGGTAAGTCCTTTTAGTCGATTCGATTGATTCGGTTCTTACTGTTTTAGGGCGGGTAGAAAGTGGAATGAGTCGGGCGGCAAACTGGGATGCGTGCTGATTGAAAACACAATAGTATTTTACGGATTAGAAAAAATCTCAACTTTGTGGAGTATGTTCATGGAGCCAATAATGTAAATTTGTCGTTACAGGAGAATTGGCATAGTAGACATTTTCATACAGTGTACCCAATCAATTATGTTTAGTTTTGTGGTTTCGAAGCTACTAAGAGAAACAAATTAAAGTTTAGGACTGTTCAGATTGAGATTGCTGGAAAATTTTGCACAAATCAAAACTATGGATCCCAGCATGTTATCGAGGTTATTCTGTTTTTGGTTCTCTTTATTCCTTATTATGATTATTGATTAGGAACTTTAGGTTAAGATGGGTTAGTTAAGTCCCATTGGGCTTGGAATCTTTGTTGTAGTACTGCCATTGTCCTATCTATGTTATTAATTTGGTAATCAGAGTGCAACTTCAGTGTTATTAAATTCACTCCTTGGATTTTTTTATGCTGTGTTGTGCAAGACTGATGAAATAATGTCCTGCACAACATGATTGGATTTTTTCTTTTCTATCTTGAATATTTATGTGAGATTGGTTGTTAACCTTGCTGCAGTGGTAAAAGCAATAGTGACGCCAAATCCTGTAATGGAGCTGCCGTTAACTGCAGAAAACGTTGAGTTAGTACTTGATGAAGTTCGACCTTATCTTATTGCTGATGGAGGAAATGTTGCACTTCATGAGATTGATGGAAACATTGTAAGATTGAAATTACAAGGAGCATGTGGATCCTGTCCAAGTTCTGTAGTGACAATGAAGGTGGGAATTGAGCGCCGATTGATGGAAAAAATCCCTGAAATAGTTGCTGTTGAACCCATCGCAGATGAGGAGACAGGTCTCCCATTGAATGAAGAAAATGTTGAGAAGGTGATAAATCCCATCTTATTCTTGATGATTATCATTATTTATGTGATATGGTGCATTCAGCTGTTATATCGCGTTTGGTTCATCTTTCAGTTGTTAATTTACTTGATTATACTTTCCCATTTTCTTCCCTGATGTATATCCATTATATAGACCATCTTGATGCATATCTACTGGACACCAAGTACCATACTGCATATTTGTGCCTTGATATAAGCCTCTCTTTTTGTTTCTTTGTTTTTTTACCTAGCATGTCTCAGAACTTGTGGTCAGAGAAAATATAGTCCAACTTGTGAAACCTTATAATTCACTATAGTATGAGGAAAACATGTTGAGTATGTCAGGATGAATAAAACGTTGTACCCATCCTTCTCCCTCCCGAAATGCAAAATTGTTTAGTATGATAGTTACAGATTGCTTTGTTGTAGGCGGATAAACCAAAATCTTTGAGGAGCTTGCGACGGTTTAGCTGCATTCTAGTTAAATATTGTGTCACATTTTAGTATACAAATATCGTCAATCTGTACCCTCATTTTTAGAAGGAAAGGATTATTGTTGAGACTCACAGTTATCCAGGTTTTTTGTTTCAGAAAAATGGTATTTACATTACTGTTTTTTCAGCAACTCTACAACCCCGACAACCATTCTTGAGAGAAAACACAAGCATGTGCCAATGTATTATCAGCATAGCACCTCTCACCCCCATTAAACACTATTGCTCCTTTGCACCCATAGTGCCCATAGAAAAGCTAAAAGCCTGCCTGTCATCTCCTGGAACCATATGTCTGGGTATATTGCATTTGTCCCCTGCATCGGAAGGATCTCCAAGATTCCATCGGAGATCCTTTAACCAAACCATTCCATCCGGCCTCTGCCCAAATTGTCCGTGATATAGAGCACTTAAAAATAAATGATCAGTATACTCCATTCCTTCATCACATAGCGGCCCCCGCCCCACCAAACCAATCTCCTGGTGCCCATCGCAGCTTGTATACACCGAGTTGGGATTCTTTGCAATCGATATGTGCACTTAAGATCAATTTGTGGTTGTAATGCAAATTCATGATGGTTACCCTCAATTTTATGATGGTTTTCTTTAGGAGAACGTTACATTGACCTTATTCTCAATCCGCTGCATTTTGTCTAGTTATCATGTGATCCTTATTCTCAGTCCGCTGCATTTTGTCTAGTTATTATGTGATACAACACTCGCAATAAATAGATGCCTTATTTCACAGGTCCAATGAGTAAAGTGAATTCGTGTAATGTGTACTACCTAATATGTTTTGTGGTTGCCCAATGCTAACTCATGCTAATGCTGGCGCATGATAGTTATAGTACATTAAATTAATTTGTCAAAAACCCTTTCCATGTTAAGATTCTTCGTCAAAATGTCGAGAAGCATAATTTTATTGTAGATGGATGCTTGTAGTCATAAAGTAAAAAATGAACATTAAAAGATAATTCACCGATCTTAATGGATTATCAAAACATCAACATATCGCTAGACTAGTCAGTTTTGCCAACTTCTCTCTGAAATTTTATTGTTTACCACTATCTTAAGGACTAAATGAAGTGTTTCTTGAGGTTTGTTCCATGGTCCCTGGATGCTGGGGCCAAACCTTGGAGTGATATTATCCTATGGCCCGACTTCAAATGGCGTACCCCCAACAAGCACCTCTGACAAAGGAGCGGGCGAGGGAAATTACAGCGCCAAAACTTTGACTCTTCTTTCTCATCTACTATAGTATCCATTTTAGTAACGCCTTTTCACTTATGTGGCTCTTTTATTGTAAGTTTTGTGGCCACCTTCAAAGCACCTCAAGTCTAAGTTTGTAATATCAACAAGCTCTTGATCCCAACTCGTCGTTTCATTGATTTTCTTGAAGCAAATAACTGACAGTGAGCAATGCTAACTTGCTGCATTCTTCTATTATGTGATGCCTGAGGTTTCCCATCCTCGTATTTTTTTTATACACATGCTTTATACTTGCGTTCATCCATCACTCTTCCTTCCTATGTCTCTGTGTTTCATGAAAAAAATTAGTGGTAATGCATAATCCATGCACAAATTATGCATTAACTGTAGTCAGAGAATTCTGGTCTTATCTTGATCATAGGACTATCATACATCCTGTTATCCAAGGTTTTCTCTAGAGTTGCAGATTTAAACTAATATTTTACAACAATCTAAACCCGTTTCTTAGGAGAATAATTTTGTGTATATCAAAACATTGGTATCAGTGTCTATGAATTATGTTCCATGATATACCAGTTAATAATTGCAGACCAACTCTCTCTCAAAAAAAATAAAATGCAGACCAACTGATGTCTAAAGTCTTATGCATTTTTTCTTCTATGGACTATAAATTTATAATGTGTCACCAGCTCAGTCATGGATTATCCCAAGCTAAGGTTCTCAACCACTAGAGGCATCCACTTTTGTTATGAGATTGTTCCTTATATTTAGTTCTTTTTTTTTGAGATAACATTTAGTTCTTTCTAATTAGCAACTTTGATCTAATCAACTAAAATTTGTTATTTATTAGTGCTCTGTTGTGTATCCACACTTGGTTATAGGTCAAACTTTGAAAGTAAATCCTATAGAGCAGAAAAGACAGGCTAGCTTGTAATATGGATCCAGAGAAATGCATGCATTCATCATGCATCCTGGGTGGGTGGGGTAGTGATGTCATTTTGAAAATTATTCACTGTTGCCAGTCTTTTTTATTTTAGAGGAGGAATCATTGAATGTAAGAGAGCGGAACTTGATGTATCTTATCAGCTCACACCTTATATGTCTTCTTATTGAGCTAGTAATATTAGATGTTTACACCTGGTAGTGATCCTTCTCTTCCACAATAAAAAACCTTGTACGTTGTTTATCTTTCCTGATATTCTTATATAATTTTGACCTTTCTATTGTTCCTTTTTTTATAGCCGATTCTTGTGAAAGGTGCCCTTAATTTGGTTGCATTAACATTCATTTCCTGTGAACTAATAATAAACTTGAGTGTTATGGTAAAGTAATCAGTCAAGTAAGTTTGAATGTCCTTTGCTCATCTGGTTATGTTCTGAAAATTTTCTGATACGTGAAGTCTAAGAAACTAATCCATGTTAACGCAGCATTCTTTCATCTAGCCGCAAGTTCAGATAGTTTGAAATTTGATCCTTTTCTTTGGGTCCCATGCAGGTGCTCGACGAAATTAGGCCGTATCTTGCCGGTACTGGTGGAGGGGAACTTGAATTTGTTGAGATCGAGGAGCCTATCGTAAAAGTTCGGCTTACAGGACCGGCTGCTGGGGTCATGACCGTTAGAGTAGCAGTCACGCAGAAACTCAGAGAAAAGATTCCTGCCATCGCAGCTGTGCAACTTTTGTGACACCACCAAGCAAAAGTTTCCCCTATGATATCTTCTTGTCGTTTAAAACCTTCTGTATAGTTATTTGTATTATCGGTACATGAATAAGATGCTCGTAGCAAGATTCTCTAATGTTATTAATGAACAATTAAAATGGTGAAAGCTGGGCATTTGTGAACTTATAAAATTCCAGTACTAATTTGGTCTTCTTTATGTCTGCCATTAGGCTGGTTCTTATAAAGTAATGATGTGCTTAGTGCTTTCAGTTACTTCATGAATATGACTTCATCTGGAAAGAGAAAAAATAAATCAGATATAAAGAAGCAAAGACATTGTTGTGGATGACGCAATATTATATACAATGTACATGAACATGTATTTGTGGAATTATACTCTCATCCTCATTAGATTTCGCTTTGTTTTTTTTTTCTTTCGATGATTTGGATTCCCCTTAAAATATGTATCTTTGCATTTTTTTATAATGCGATATACTTTTTAACCTCTTTAATATATACATATTAGATCTCTAGAGTTTGAGCTTTTTGTTTGCTGCTATTGTTCATAAATTCATAAAAAAAATTGCATTAAACTTGAACCTCTTTTAACACTAAATTCATGATGATTTGGATGTGTACGAGATCATGGAGAAAGAGAAGAGGCGGCAGATGATGGCAATCGACCTGATTGCCTCCGAGAACTTTGTCTGCAGCGCTGTTCTTGGAACCCATCTGATGAACAAGTACTCTGAAGGATCACATTGAGCGGCTTTGCATTGAACGTGCTCTTGCTGCATTTGCCCGCCCTCCCTCCCGTCGCCGCCGACGATTCGATCTCAGGCAGAGAGCCTCCGGCGACGCGTGCTTCCGTCGGCACGATCGACTGGGGCGGACGACGCCGACGACGAGGAGGTAAAAATCCTGGGGGTACTCCATTTGCATCGGATTCGCCATGGATAACAACACAATTTAAAGTAATAGATCAAATATCAAGATTACTTTTATTGCCATCATCAGCTGATCCATATGCGTGAAAAATAAAACAAAACAAAAATAAACACAGAAAGAAAACACAAAAAGGAATCTTGCATATTCGGGATCTAATTTGTGGTGCCCTTCTTCCGCATCAAACTGTAAAAGTGGTGGTGGTGGCTAATGGAGACTTGAAGGGCCAGATCTTGTAAAGGATGTAGCAGAGGATGCAGAAGAAGATGAACAGGAAGACGTAATCCACCATGACAAAGAAGGTCGTGGAGCCATGCCGCCGCCGCCGCACTTGCTGCTGCTGCTGCTGCTGCTGCTGATGCTTCACCTCTTCCTCCTCCTCCTTCTCATCCTCTCTTTTCTTCTTCTTGTCCATCTTTTTGTTGTTGTCGGAGGTTGCAATGAAAAGATTTATTTTGGTGATCTTTTTTATGCCTGGAAATGTTAAATTAATCGCGAGTCTGTGCAGAGAGATGGGCGGGTGGATCTGACACAGTAACCTGGTCCAAGTGGATCTCACTTATCTCATGGGCTTGAATAATTTTTCATGGGCCCATTCAGTTTTTATGTGGAGGCAAGAGACCATTGGATCTTTGCATTTAGTACACGTTGTGCATTCATTAGTTGCTTAACTATATTATGCTATGTTGTTATCTTAAGTTAGAAAAAAAAATATTGTTTTATAAATATGCAATATTTCGAAAATCAGTTCATACCAGTTGGGTGAATCGATTTAACCATGAGCTCATAGTAAATTTGGTCCGTCTCAATATCAAAAATCAAAATTAATAAAAAATCGGATGTGACCGGATTGGAGCGAAAAAAAAAACGTTGAACCATCTTAATTGGTACGACCTGATTAAATTATACATTTTTTTATTTGAATATTTTTTTAGGGCTTTAAGGTTATACTAAAAAAATAAGATAAAGAACAAAAATAAAGAAAAGCTAAAAAACCAATAGCCATAAAATATATTTCATCTCATTCCTTTTCTTTACTCTCATCTTCTTGTTTCTTTGATTTGTTTTACTCCTATCTCATCTTCTTGTTTACAGAAAAAAATAAATCTCTTTTCACTTTGTTTGACAAGAGCATGAGTTTGAAAGTGGAGACGAATACGAAGATCTGATGAATAGAAGATGATATATATTGTGGATCAAATATTTAAAAACTTCAATTTGATATTTAAACTTTTGTTTGATGAACTATCAAAATATTTTTTTTTTATTTTGAATTTTTATTTCATGAGTTGTTACTTTTTCATGAAAGCTCAAGTTATAGTTAACTCAATGAAAATTTAAGAGTTTGTTTGTCATTTTAATTTTTAATCTCTTTTGTTCATATTTTTTTGTATTATAATACACCGTCAAGTTTCATTATTTAAAAATGTTAAGCATAATATTCATTATTCTCTTTATCATGACTTAAATATTTTTAAAGCATTGTATTATTTGATTGTATCTAAATATTTTTTCTTAAATCTCTTCAATATGTTATATATAATGAATTAATGTGCTTTCATTTATTCATTTAAAATTTTAATGATGAATAATTTATTACTATTATGCATGCTTTTATATATAATAATATATTTTAATAAAAAAATAAGTTAATTCGGTTGAACCTGATTGAACCGGTTCAACCATGACCCAATAGGCAATCCGATTCGTTGTCCGATCCGATTATAAAAATATTATAAATATGGTTTTATCTTCGCAAATATATAAATAATTAATTTGATTCCAGAATTATGATCAAATCTAAATAGATAAATAGCTAAAACGATGTGCAAATTCAATTATCATGATTTAGTAGGCAAAGATCATCATCACATCATCATCATCATCATCATCATCATTATTATTATTATTATTATTATTATTATTATTATTATTATTATTATTATTATTATTATTATTATTATTATTATTATTATTATTATTATTATTATTATTATTATTATTATTATTATTATTATTATTATTATTATTATTACTACTTCCAAAATTAGAAAAATGCCCATCAATAATGCATGTTTTAAATTTTAATGAAATATAATATATTGTTCAACTTTAATTTTCTGACAATTAAATAGAAATAAAATTTGGCTAAGGATAACAGTTCCGACAACGTCGAATCATTTTAAAATGAGGAAAAATAAAATTGAGATAAAATTATAACTGAAATTGGTATACAATAAGTTATTATATAGTTAAAACATCAATTGTAAATTCTATCAATATCGAAATCCCTAGTCGGTAAAAATAAAGAAAATAAAGATAAATAGATAAGAAAAATTGAAACTGAATAGAAAACTAGAGTACCTAAAGTTGAAATTAAATAGAAAATTAATTTAGACTTATTTAAACCTTTAAAATTTTGAATTAAGAATTATTTATGATCAATATCAAATTTTAAAAAAAAGGTTAAGTTGAAATTAATAATGTCTTTAACTATGGATATTCTTATGCGAGCATGTGTTTTTAAAATATATGTATTTTTGTTCCCATTTTAATTTGAAGCCATAGTCATATATTTATATAAAAACATGAATATTTAATTAATTAATCTTAAATTAGTTTTTGACAGAGAAAAATGATCATAAATCAATTTTTAGTTGGTTAAATTGATAATTTAATTGAACTAAGATATAAAATGTCTCGAATTCAAAATTCGAAAACATTACTCTTGCAAGAGAAGTTAACGGTTGAAAAATATTATTTAAATTTTAGAGACACATTTTTTGTATAGTACGTGTATCACATCAAAAAGTAACGAAATATATTTTGTATAAAATAATTTATACATAAAATATTACTTTTTTAATATAAATACGTTACATATTCCTCTTAGGACGTGAACAATATCAACCATTAAGCATAGCCTCAACCCCATTCCTATCTTATCCTATCCGGCTCAGGGATACCAAAATTTAAAATTTCTAACCTAACCATATTTTTATTATGTCGGATGGTCCTAAAAATAAGAACTTCATCCAATCTACAATCGACTTGAGAATAAAAGTTAAGGTGATCATATTATTTCGAAATTTAAAGTTGACTCGGGTTATTTTCTTTCTTGATGTTTTCTTCTTTGCATCCTATTTGAACATTCTTTATATATGCCAAAAAAAACTCTTCTGCATAGTTTTTTTCTACCATATGCAACACTAGAGAGGCTAATAAACTTTCATTATTTTGTTTTCATTTTTTGGTTCTTTTTTTGTTTACATCAGTAATTATGGTATTTAAAAGATACAATAAATTCAGACACTTATTAATGTACGCATAATACATTGCTATTTAACCAATCTTTTTGAAATACTGATCAGATAGAGGGCATTACATTATCGATCGATACAACCTCATTACTTTTAGTGAGAAGTTTATACATATGAGATAACAAGATGCAATGATTGCAAGTTTAATAAGACTTCAGTTTATTGCATTAATCATGTAACTAGTTAATAACATTATTTTGTCTACGTCAGAATAAAATAGATTTGTTACTTATTGTGTGCACAATATCATATAATGCACAACAATACGTTTTCAAACTAATTACTTTAATAAAAAATTTCAGATGTGTTAAGCATTATATAGTCAATAGCCTCCATGACAATTCACATATCTTATCTATGTGATAATAATAAGATTCAAATGGGAATTATCATATTACTGACGATGTGAAAAAGCCTTATATAGAAGGAAAATATTATTGATAATTACAACGACATATATGATTTTTCTATCTAGCTAAGTTGACATAATTTGCCATTAATTTTTTAATCATCGTGCTTATCATAGATCGATTGTTATGCATTGGCCCACGCGTAGAGGATTTTTTTTTCATTAGAAAGAATGTCAAGATTCAAATAATACAATTGATAAATTTAATTATGAAAAATGTGGGGGGTAAACAGTCCTTGTAAATATAAATTTTAAATTATGAATTCTTTCGTAGAATTATAATTTTTGACAAATTTTTGCAATAGTTTTAATCGAACAATCTTTCTGTTATTACCAACTAAAGGGACAATTGACAGGAATCATAAAAGATCGATCCGTTACAAAATTAAGTTGAAAGACAGAGTTAAGACAATAAGTAAAATTATAGGAAATACCATAATATAATATAATACTACTTAATGAAGAGTTATTGAATCAACAAATCACTTCTAATGTGTTGAGAGGCAATAATGCATTCGTATGCAGAGCTAAAGATTCCAAGATTTTTAATGCAAAATAGTACCACTATATAATATCTATTGTATTTTTTATTTATTATAATAAAGCCAATTTGCTTGATGATGTACACAATTTTTTCGGAGTACATGCATACATCAAACCTTCTTGCCATCGAGATACAATGACCTTAAAATAAATGAGGATAGCACATTTATGTGTTGCACAATGTGTAACATATAAATTATCCTATTAAAATTTATCTAATGCCTTCAATTTTATTAATTTTAATATATTTTTTATACACAAAAATGATCCAGTCTTAAATTTTAATTTAATATACCCTATTTTTATTTTTACTTACATCTTGACCGTTGAATGAAGGAATAATAAAATAAAAATAATGACTCAACTTTTAAACGGTCGGATGAAATTCAACGACTAATATATTAAGTAAATTATTTTAAAAATAAAAAAAATAAATTTTATTTGATACTTAAATATTAATTTAATGCACTATACGATACGATGTGCTACACATAATTGCACAATCTATTTCTTTTTTCCCAAATATAATTTGTAGCACTACCTGAGTAAAGAACATTAACATGTAGGTTGCCTCCCACAATTGACATCTATGTCAATGATCTATTCATCACCTCATATGTGTATTATCACAAATATTTTTTTCCATTTTATACACAACTAGTATTATTTTTTTTATTTTTGTGGTGATAAGAACTAGTGTTCTTTGTTGTTTTTGGACCATTGCTAATCTAAGTCGTCACACACTATTCAACTCCCTCTCCTCCTTGTTCCTGAACCAATCACAACACGTATTTGATAATATCTTAGGTCAATTATATAAGTGAATTTTCTTTGTGTCTCAAATTTTTTAAGATATTGAGTGGCTAACTAAATTGCACATATGTAAAATATATTGATCTAGTGGAGTAAGTATAATTTGAAGAAAACAAACATATATCACATATTCCTTTTCAAGACTTATTGATACTATATAAAGGAAACGTATAATACCAAGGATGCATATGTGAATATATATTATTTTACAATTAAACACTAACACCACGAGTATATTAATCCTTGATTTTATATTTGGTAAATATTGTTTTTTTATTTCAGTTGTTATATTTGAATTGGCTAGATTCGCATCTTTTGTTTACTATTTTTTTATAATTTGAAATATACTTTTGGTAACCTCTTTAATATATAATATTAATTAATCTTTTTAAGATTTAATGAGAATGCAATCTATTTAAGTAGATATCAATCTTAAAAATAAAAATAATATAGTCTTCTAATTTTTTCGGTGTGATTTTAATTTAATTTTATAGTAATAATAATATAATAACAATAATAATTCCTTGGTACATCAGTACTGATCCACAGCCTTACCACATCCTTTCCCTACGACCAGCCGCATAAATCTCCTATGAGATTATATCATCTGCACCGTCAAATAACACCACAACAAGGCCCACTAAAAGGAATCCCACAAGTTATACACATAACATAACACGCACAAGTCTCTCTATGCGCCACCTTTTTTTAGAGAATAAATAAAATAAAATAAAATAAATAACAAAAGAAGAAGGTGACCTGCTGCTTCCGGTGACGCCCACCGGGACCCGGTACCCGGTACCGGAATCCCGTCCCGGTTCATTCGTATTGCTAACTGCGTCCAGGTTCATTTCACCGCTTGGCCTTTGACCGCCTGGCGCCGGTCATCGTCCTCTTCTTCTCTCTTCTTTTCCCCCTCGTCGTCTCTCCCAAAAGCTTCGCGCAACGTCTGCAGCAGCAGCAGCAGCAGCTTCGAGCTCTCCCTCGCCATTAATGGAAGCTTGGCCTCGTTCCACAGCGTCTTCCTCCTCCTCCTCCATCCGCTGCTGCTGCCACTGTTGCTGTCGTCGACGCGTCTGTTGTTCTTGTTGTTGTTAGGGTTTGAGCTTTTTGTTTGCTGCTCTTGCTCTTGTTCTTCCTGTTGTTGTTTTCGTTTGATACGG
Organism: Pontederia paniculata; assembly: GCA_001647135.1. Lineage (NCBI taxonomy): Eukaryota > Viridiplantae > Streptophyta > Magnoliopsida > Commelinales > Pontederiaceae > Pontederia > Pontederia paniculata. Next base: position 51,593 of record LTAE01000810.1, read on the forward strand.
TTCGATCGATTCGCCATGGATATGAGCCTTCCCCCATCGACCCTGTCGCTGGGATTCCACGCGGCAGCTCCCCTCCAGGCGCCGGCGGCGGCGGTTGCCCGCCCTCCCGTCGCCGACGATTCGATATCCTTCCAGATTGAACCCGGGCCGCGGGACCCGCCGCAGAACCACCGGCAGGTCCCCTTGCAGCTCCTCGACCAGCAGTCCGAGAGCCTCCGCGACGCGTCCGTCGGCCCGAGCGGCTGCGGGGAGGACGACTCCGATGACGAGGGGCAGGCGGGGGAGGAGGAGGTCAGAATCCTGGGGTACTCCATGTGCATCAAGCGGCAGCGGCGCGGGGAGTCTTCGTCGTCGTGTTCGTCCTCCTCTGTCGTCCCAGCCAAGAGGGCGAAAGGAGAGGCGGATTTGAAGACGCGGAGGGCCGGCGTCAAGGCCTGGGGGAATCAGGCGCTGCCCGTGGCTGATCCGGATGTGTACGAGATCATGGAGAAAGAGAAGAGGCGGCAGATGATGGGGATCGAGCTGATTGCCTCCGAGAACTTCGTCTGCCGCGCTGTTCTCGATGCCCTTGGAAGCCATCTGACGAACAAGTACTCTGAAGGGTTGCCGGGCGCTCGTTACTATTTGGGAAACGATTACATTGATCAGATTGAGCGGCTTTGCATCGAACGTGCTCTTGCTGCATTTGATCTTGATCCTGAATGCTGGGGTGTCAACGTCCAGCCCTATTCCTGCACATCTGCAAATTTTGCAGTCTATACAGGGCTTTTGCTGCCAAAGGACCGGATTATGGGGTTGGATTCTCCCTCTGGCGGGCATGTTAGCCATGGATATTATGTTCCCGGCGGCAAGAAAGTGTCAGGGGCTTCCATATTCTTTGAGAGCTTGGCGTATAAAGTGAACCCTAAGACAGGATATATAGACTATGATAAGCTGGAGGAGAGGGCAATGGATTATCGTCCAAAGATACTGATTTGTGGTGGGAGCTCGTACCCGAGAGAATGGGATTATGCTCGGTTTAGGCAGATTGCTGATAAATGTGGTGCAATTTTGATGTGTGATATGGCACATATCAGTGGCATTGTTGCAGCAAAGGTGCATTTCTTCTCCTAAGATCATCTTCTTTCTCTTAAAGTCCTTCTTCAAGAGCAGTTCTCTGCTTTCAAAATATTTTCTTTTGAAAACAACCGTTTCCTAATGATAGTTTGCACGACATACTGTTTCGTGAACTGGATAATATGTATCTGCTAGATGTTTCATCTAAGAATGTTTGCTGCACAATAGCGGGTGTTTACTTTTAGATCTTGTTTCATCTTCTCTTGAAGCTTAATTCGAAGATGACAAATACTAAGGAAAAAATAGTAGTTACGTATGTTCAACTACAAGGATTTTGTTTATCTAATCTTATGCAGTTATGATAAAAACCAATGCATAAAAACAGAATGAAATTGTAGAATACCTTCCTGAAGGTGAAATACAAGATTTATCAAGTTCACGTATTCATGGTGAACACATCATGCAAATGACCTTATAATGCTTTTAGTCCTTTGACTATGTTGGAAATTCTGTTTGAGTGGTAGCTATATATTTCAAACTTTTATTATTGCTTTTTTTTATCCGATATTAGAATGTTTATATACTTTGTCCTTTCTTAAAGCTTATGTAGGTCTATGGAAGTATGATCAATAACAAGTTTTCTATGAATGCATATTTATCAAAGTATACATAACTTAAAGTTTGTGCTTGGAGTACACTCTTCTTTAGTTTTACTCTTTTAAACATGACTAATATTTTACTTCATAAGATTCTATTGTTGTATGATAAAAAAATAGAATGAATCTTATCAAAAAACAAATGATGATTAATTTTATAGAAAAACAATTGATTAGTTCTAATATATTAAAGTTTGTCTTCATGCAGGAGTGCCTCAGTCCATTTGACTATTGTGATGTTGTAACTTCAACTACACACAAGAGCCTCCGTGGCCCAAGGGGTGGTATAATATTTTTTAGGAAAGGAAAAAAACAGAGAAAGTCGGGTTTCTTTTCATGTCAAACAGATGAAAGTATGAAGTATGATTTCGAGGAGAGAATTAACTTCGCCGTTTTCCCATCACTTCAAGGAGGACCTCATAATAACCATATAGCTGCTCTAGCTATAGCATTAAAGCAAGTAGCAACACCTGAATACAAAGCATATATCCAACAGGTTAAGAGAAATGCTCAAACATTAGCTTCTGCTTTGATGAGAAGAAATTGCAGATTGGTTACTGGGGGTACTGACAACCACTTGGTACTTTGGGACCTTAGAACCTTTGGGTTGACAGGTGCTTCCTAACACATGATGATATTTTCACTTCCTTTTTTTTTTTGAAGCTTAACAACTTCCCGCTGTTTATTTTCTTTTGAGCACAACATCCCATTATCTCATATGTATATGGATACATACATGTTTGTGGACCGATAACTTGTTAACCTGCATCAATGTGCTATATTAATATATAAAGGCATTAATAACAACTTAACCGCAAAAATGTCAGATGAGCTTTTAGTTGTGTCAGTTATATTTTGGGTTGCTACCATAGTTGCATATCTCAAGGAAAAATATAGTCGTGTTCTTTGTAAAAAAACTAATAAGGCACAATTGACATATTTTGTCATTCCTTGGAGAAAAGAGGTTGACATGAGATCTGATGGAGAGATCCATTAAAGAACCTGAGCTAGATTGATTTGCTAGCTTAGGCTTATGAGGGCTTGCTGAGTGGGTGTCACAGTTCAAGTCTTCTACTTCTCAAAAATAGTTTAATCTTCTAATAAGTAACATGATCTTTGTTCACATAAACATGACAGTATGATAAAATTCTTAGTCCCACACAGGTTGAACAACCATCTTTTTTTGTTTTTCTTACATTTATTTACTATTTGGTATGAATTAACAAAAATGACATTCATCTTGGCTATCTGGAAGAAAGCAAGATATCTTTCAGATCTTAATTAGATGTAATCATTTATTTTAAAAGCTCTTTTCCCAGTTTACTTTGCTATCTTTCTTTTCTTCCTTGCTTTCATGTAATTTTCTTGTAATGGTGCCCCGAAAAAATCTTGAGTACATAACGAGAGAAATCAATTTTGTTTTCTGTTAAGAATGCAGAAAATCAAAATCATTTCCAGTTTCCTTCAGCTAGTCATAATAAATTTTCAATTCGTTTCTGGATTACATTTATTTTTTTAGAGGTAAAAGGATGACTGTTTATATGGAGTCTAGTCATCTAGCGATGATAATTTTGGCCTTTAAATTTGTTCTTAGATTACGTCCTGTTATAAATGCTGACAAGCTGGCATTTTTGGCCTGATGGCTTTTGTGCATATTATAGGCGTCATTCTATTGCCAGGTCATCCTTTGTTGTGGATTTTTCCACGAGAACATTCAAATAGTATTGTTTATACTTCAAAATATATTTTTCTCTATCAGTACATAATTTCTAGCACTACTCATTTGTTTCTGTTTGTTATCTATTCAGTACAGTTCAACAAGTAGTCACTTGAATGGGAGAGACATTAAGGATAAACTGTATACCACGTTTGATCTAGAACATATATATTTTCTTTATATTTAAACTTTTGTTTTCTTCTTAGTTTCATAGTTCCCTTCTCCATGAGGGGATTGCTCTTTGGAATGGATTATTTCTGGATTCCGTATCATATCCTTGAGACACTTATGGTCTAAAATATGTGTTCTTGTCATCTTGAACAGGTAAGACTTTTGAAAAGGTTTGCGAGGCATGTCACATTTCTCTGAATAAAGCCCCAGTATTTGGTGACAATGGTGCTATTTGCCCTGCAGGGGTGCGAATAGGTAATGGCTAATATATTTTGCATATTTCAGAAGTTTCAATCTGTGGATGTTTCGTATGTTTAATCCACTTGTGCATCTTCAGGTACTCCTGCAATGACAACTAGAGGATGTCTAGAGGGAGACTTCGAAACAGTTGCAGACTTTCTTCTCAGGGCTGCACAGATAGCAAGTAATATACAAAAGGAACACGGAAAACTACAAAAAGACTTTCTTAAGGGCGTGGAGAGCACTAAAGATATTGTAGAACTCCGCAACCGTGTTGAGTCATTTGCTTCCCAATTCGCCATGCCAGGATTCGATGTATGAGTACTTCAAAAAGACAAAACCCACAGAGAGGAAGATGTGGTAACAAGGCTTGCGCAAGCTTTTGCTTTCTTGACCTTTAGTTTTCATTGTACATCTTAGTCCATTTTTTGGATTATTCTTGAAATAGTGTTCATTGCTGTACAAAAAGTTAAAATGTTACTCGCCATCCTCCCCCTTCCCTTATTATGTTTTACTAGAACAAAACCAGCCTCTGATCGTCAGCTGTGGTTTATACTCAGGTTATTTTTGACAAAATAAACATAAATGTTGGAAAATTGTTTGTTGGATGTGTCGTTGAGTTGGAAGCTGTCGCCCTTTGATTGCTCTCACACTTTATGCATGTTCCTTGAGTGTCGTATCTTGTTTTATGCTTGTTACCAGCAACCATTGCCATGCAACTACGTCCTACAGCCCCATAATTTTCTTTGATCATGGGCTTTTTGGAGGGTTTTACTTTCCTATCAAGTGCCTGCCTGCAAAATCGCCTTCTAGCAGGTTTGCCACAATGCAGATTTGACAATGAAGATGCCAGAACTCAGGTATTTTTTTTTCTTTACGGATGGAAGGTACCATTTGATTGTTAAGTTGCTCATGGTTTTGAATGATGTAGGGACCTCTTGGGATCTCCTTGAATGATGTAGCGACATGACTGAACCACCAGACCATGCGGCCGGACAATTCTGTTATCGTCGTCTTCCAGTATTTAGTGTCAGAGCCATCCAACTCTGCATCCACTGTGCTAGAAATGTTCCAATGCTTAGGAACAGTAAGAAAGAGGATGGAAAGATACCTCAGGATTCCGGGCCACGGCATGAAAGAAGGCTCGAGCACTACCTGTTTAGGTTTTGGGGGATGAAAGAGACATGGAGGAGATACGAGACACTGTCAGGCAGCTTGTTCAGAAAGCTTGTCTCATCATTTCCTCGCTTCATTTAACGCACCCCAGACATAAAACCTTCCCTCTGTTTCGTTTGTTTTCTGTTTCTTTTCGTTCTGTTCTGTTTTGGTTTTGTTGGCACATAATTTGCAGCCCTTATTCCCTTTCCCTCCCCTAATTCTTGCGTTTGCAGGAATCGTATGAATGATGGCCACCATGCATGCATGCATGCATACTACAAAGCCTTTTCCTGTAACGACCTACACAGTCCACATCTATCAGTTGGACGTTTGTATTTGTTGGATCAGAACAAAAAAACTATCTTTCCTTTCTCTTTGAGTGATCCACTTTCCCTTTCCATTACAAATTGAAGTTTTTACAGTAGAGAGAGAGAGAGAGAGAGAGAGAGAGAGAGAGAGAGAGTTGTGGTTCGGTTGCACGTCACTCAAAAAGCTTTTCCTGGTATGTCATATGCTGCCACCACTGAAGCTTCCACCAGCCACTCACCACCTATGGAACTAGAATCCTTATTCCTCCCTCTCCTTTAATTGCAACAGAAGCATCAAAGTCTGGCACCTGTCTCCCTGCCCATATCTTTCACTACTCAGAAAAGTTTGCTAGAAGATCTTCATCTATAATTGGAACATTTAAAAGTTGAAAATGAACAGAGAAAGAAAAAAACTCAACACACACACATCATATAGAACTTATCGTAAGCTTTGTTTTCTTTTCTGAATAATATCAGGGTATCTTTTTCTTCCCTCTGTTCCTATCTAAATCTTCCATCTTATCTATGGCTACATATATCCAACAGCTTCTTCCTCCCCTCGACGATCTCATCAAACAAGTCATCGAGGTGCACTGTGATGCTCTCAGTTCCAGACCTCAAGAGTCCAAGCCACGACTTCAAGCTCTCCACCTTCTCCTGGACATCCTCCCTGTTGCCCTCAGACATCCCACACCTCTCCAGTTCATCCCTCAGCTCCTCCATGCAGCATTTGACCCTCCCGAACTCATGCAGCAACACGCCGGGCCTCGCGTCCTGCATCCTCCCAATCTGCCCGACCAACCTCTGCTGCACTCTCTCTATGGACGCCATGAAACCCGAGCTGACCAGGCACTGCGAGGCCTCGGCGCTGCCGTCGGCCGCCGCCGCCGCAGTCGTCGACGACGTCGCATTCGATCCGGGTTGCGGCAGCCAATGCACCAAGCCCCACAGAAGGATCAACAGGAGGAACGAGCTCACGTTCCTCACCGCGTACAACACTCCCCGGAAGCCATGGAACCCGTTGATCAGCTTCGAATCCATGGGGACCTTCTCGTCGAAGCGGAGGGCGAGGGGTCCGATCCTCGTCTCCATTAACACCCTGTTCTCCTCCTCGAGCCCCGTGGCCTCCCTCCGGCAGACGGAGATCGACCGAATTGCCTGTTAACATCAACAAAAGGCGATCGCTTTAGCATCATATACTTTACGACAAACCAAAAAGTTTTACGTAAAAGAAAGAGACGTGTCGTAGGACCTGTCGAACGTGCTGGCAGTTAATGCTCTGGTGGCGGCCGGCGGCGTCGAGCGAGGAGGCGACTTCCGATCCGGCGGCGCAGTAGTTCTCCATGCTTGCGATGCCGAACTTGAGGACATGGCAGGCCTCCATGAGCCGGGCGCTCTCGTCCATGTACTCGTCGAGCCACTTCTCCCCCACGGGGAGGTGGAGCTTCTGCACCAAGCTGGTCATCTGGGAGTGGACGGACCGGAGGAGGGCCACGCACCTCTGCATGAGCTGGACAGACATGAAGCAGCTGCCCGACGCCGCGAAGGCGCGCTCGAGGTCGTCGAGGCCGTGGGAGAGGAAGGCATAAAAGCCATTGACGGAGGCTGCGGAGGGCATCATGGGGGGCCAAGGGCTCAGAGGAGGTCGCCGAGCTGGACGAGGCAATGGATGTGGAGAGGGAGGGAAGTGGAGCTCGAGTGCTCCTTATGTAGCTATGAGAAGAGAGAGAGAGAGAGAGAGAGAGAGAGAGAGAGAATAATAATAATAATAATAATAATAATAATAATAATAATAATAATAATAATAATAATAATAATAATTTTTTAAGGGAGGAGGTGGTAAATATTGTGGTATATACTTTTGGATACAATGAATATTTACGGTATGCAATTATAAATAGTGAATAACTTAACAATAAATAAACAATGAATAATGTTGGAGTAAAGTTTTTGTGCTGCATGGAATCATCAAATTTTAATAATATCACTATCTTATTAAATTTGATCATTTTAATGTAGATAATCGCATAGCGATGAATGCATAACAAACATAAAAGAAAAGTATGAATAACTTTATTTTTTACATTACTCAACCTAATAAAATTTAAGAATTATAATAAAAGATAAATGTTGTGAGCTTAAAGAACTATAAGCTAATATTATTGCATTGTAATGACAGATAATTTTATCGACTGCATAAAATACGATTGTTAGAATATTTCAATATATTTCCTCCATCTACCTCGTTGCATTTTAGATCATCAAAAGGACAAGAAGGTGTTACAATTTTGTTAGAATATCTAATTCATCCAAAACAACTAAAACTTTTCGTATCCTTTTATCTCAAGAAGAGCATGATCATAAGCATTTCATTCAAAAAAAAAAACTACACCACTCTTGTTACAATTTTAATATAACGGCATATTGATGTGTATTTGATCGATCGAGCTGTTTCAATAATTTATTTCGTGGTGGCAAGGCAGTGTTTTTGAAGGGTGCAGTCCTTTTCTACGTACGTGTATATATCTTTCTATCTAAAGACCCGATCACTTTGACTGGATCCCGGAAACGGCGCCTGTGATGTTTTTGGGACCAAAGCAAGAAGACTAACGAAGAGAGCCAAAAGGCCTCTCTCTCTCTCTCTCTCTCTCTCTCCTCATTTGCTTCATTCGACTGCCTTGGCCTGCACAACTTTTTTTCCTTCCATTATTCCTCTCTTGTATGCAATAAGAACGACCATGCAGTGGAAAGAGGAGTGTTCCATGTGAGGTCTCTTGTACAAACTTCCCCCCATTAGTCCTCGAACAAGTCTTGTCATCATCCAACTTTTCTTCACTTTCTCAGAGGCAGAAAAAGAGGGACTAAGCAAAAAAAAAAAAGTAGAAAAAAAAAAAAAAAAAAGTAGAATATATATATATATATATATATATATATATATGATAATTGAGGACTCTTTTTCTTTTTTTTATCATAAGGAAGAGTCATGCAATATAAAAAAAATAAAACACAAAAAAATATATAATAATTTTTCTTTATTAAAAATCGAATTTGATATCTTTAAATCCACAAAACACAACCACATTCACTTATTGTTGAGATGTCTGTGCAGTCACACTTCGGCATGAGTGTGCCTTTTTTCTTTTCCATTGGCCAAGTGCCATTTTGAGAATAGAGCAAGTGGTTCCAGAAATCATTCATTTCATTTACTTGCTTGCTCTATGCAGTCTACAAGGTCAAGTGTTGAAGACTGTAATGTATATATATTTTTTTCCTGATAAAAACTCTGTAATCAATTGGCTCATGTGAGCATGATTGGGGGCACATATTAGAGGAGAAAGGATTCATTCCCCCGAATGATGGTTGATGATAGTAGCTCATGGATTGAATTCCAAGGCATATGTAGTCATATTATATACCATATATAATTAATTGGATGTACGATTCTTTTAAGACATTGCAATATAAAAATAATTGAATATAAATTTTTCATCTTGCGTGTATGTATAAATTATAATTACTCCGTGCGTGAATCCGACAATCCAAAATTCAGATAATATGCATCATCGAATTAAAAATGATATCGTGCATGCACGACACAATCATAATTTGTGTATGCGCATCAATATATAAGTAATGTACAATTAGGTCGATCAACTTATCGTTAGACATGCAATCTTGTGAATAATTATATTTAACTTAGTTGATTGGGACGCACTTGGCTACACCTTCCATATGATCTCATATGATTACGATGAAGTAGTCTTATAAGTTGAAAAGAAATGTTTAGGATCATTTCTTTTTTTAGGGATGATGATTCTAATTGTTTGATACCTCAACATATTTTCAAAGATGGCAAGTTGAAACAATAATTTATTAAAAACATATATAATATGATATATGCACTTGGCTTGCATGGCTTTGGGAATGTGCTTGATATAAAGTTCCAATCCGTACAAGGTCGGCGTAGTCCTAACTGAGACGTACGTGCTCGAATAAGATATGCTGCCACTTAAATTCCTTTTGTATCTGTATCTAACTTGAGCTCTGTTGTTACTAGATCAGCCCTATCAACACTTGGGCATTTGGATCTTAGTTTTATTTGATAAACATATATCTAACGATTTTGTTTTGAGGGTGGCATTAGAAAAGAAGCAAGTATTTTAGATGTGCCATTTCTTAGTTTGCTATCAATTGGATGGCACAAGCTGCTTTCCCCAAAAATGTTATAGGAGTGGCATTTGGCACAAAAATGTGTTTGAGATGTACTTAGTATGATAATACAAAAGGAGTACTTATAAGGATCACATGAACATGAAAATTCCTACAGTCATGATCATTTTGGAATTAATGTATGGAGCATTGAATGTAGAAGAAGAAGAAGAGTACTCTGAACAGGCTTAATTGCATTCTGAAAAATGACAAGGTAGACAAAGAAAGAGATGAGAGATGAAGAATTGATTAAGGGATCATTTAAATGTGTGTCTCATTGTAGCCCTCAATGGATACATCGGTTGGCAAGTTGCCATTATCAATTGGAATGTGAGAGAAACAACAAGAAACCGATCTGTACAAGAAGATAACATATATTAAGAAAGCTAGTACATAACCAGTTGATAAGCATTATCTGATCACAATTAATTTCGAATTATAATGCATCGATACTATTGCATTCACTTATCAATTGTATCGATCCAAGTATGATATGTATACATTGTTTATTCAAAATCGATCTAGAGATTATTGGTTTCAGATCAGCAGCTTCTTGCTGGTGATAAACTGCTATGGATATTAGCTATGTAATGACAAAGCAGAGAGTCCAAATTTAAGTGACCATCTCCTGACCATAAGATGAGAGTTTCTGTAGTATTTGTTGTCATGTCAAATCCTCCAAACTTGTGTTATCATTGGGAATCCTGAAGCCGTTGTTAGACTGTCAGTGACAGAGAAGAAAACACTGCCCTCCATTAATCTCTGTCTTTCATGGTACATGTAATCAACTTTACAAGGTGCCGAGTTGTAGACTGATCATAAGTAGGTCTGATCAGTTTGCAGAAGGAAGTAGTACTTTCAGTAATGCTAGAAAGAAGGAGGGAATGGGGGATGTTCTAGTTTTATAATTTTCATGGATATAAAAGTTTCTTGTCATGTTTGATTGTTCAGTAGAAGAAAAACAATAACGACAGTGTAGTGTTCAACTATAACAAGCCATTGTTGTGAAGTGTTTCAATTCATTCAAAATTCATATGTAATAATATTGACCAATTGATATATTTAATTAAGTTAATATATATATATATATATATATGGGTTTAATGGAGGTGAAACACCCCCCTAGATGTTTTACCTCCATTAAACCCATATAATCAATCGTCAATTTTTAAATATGTGGTTCAGATTAAAAATAATTTAAAATCACCTAACTGAAATAATATAATAACTTTCTCTCTCCTCTTTTGATCAATTGTTATATTTAATTAAAGCAATCCACAATGAGAGATGCAAGTTTCCTTTTATAAATATAAATACATATATATATATATATATATAAGGGGGGCAGGGAGCATGCAGTGCACTTTTAGTGTAGTGCGTGTAGCGCAACAGAAAGTAACGATATTATCCGTAAAAAAATTTGAACATTGCTCATTTATACAGAAAATGTCATAATTTTCTGTACAAGTGCGTTACATATTCTTTTTTTTGATATATATATATATATATATATTATGTATAATCTATATTCATAATTTAACAAATGAAGATAATATTAAGCTCAGAATTTTTGCATCATTTATATTGAACACAACTTTATGAATATTGGACAAGTTTTTTCCAATCAGATGTTGCAAATAGGCCACTTTGTTCCAGAATTGTGTATGGCTTCTGCCTACAGAAAGTTTACTCTGAACTTTGTTAATTTCCTGAAAATTGTTGGGTTATGAACCGAGAGAGAGAGAGAGAGAGAGAGAGAGAGAGAGAGAGAGAGAGAGAGCAGTAGAGGCATTTCCAAGAGTTAGGATGGCACAGCTTGTTGGTCATCATAAATTCTCATTGCTGCTTGAAACTGTTTGTGCTCACAGCTTTTGCTCAATGTTTCAGGCCTAGTCTTTCTTCTGGAACGCCCCACCCTACCAAGGACTCGCTAACACCACCAAACCTTTCTCTCTCATTTAATTGACTTGTTGAGCCATTTTTAGACATCATCCAATGCTATTGCCATTCTGGGCTGAACAACACACCAACCACTATGTTAGCCAGTGATGTAGTTCTCCGGTGAGAGCGACAGCTGGGGCTCTGAATTGTGCTCTGCCTACTGATGTCCTTGTTAATCCTGTGCCTCTATGGCAGCATAAATCGGCATCAATGTCCATTAAAAATGTACAAAAAATGTGGGACTCTTAATTTTTCAGTGCACTAATGACAGATGATTTATATTCTGTAAAGTTCATGCTTTGATACTTCTCCACATTCTGTGGTCGTCAGTGCTCTGTTGGAGTTAGCATTTGACACTGGTGATATGACACAAGTTAGGACCAATCTCAAAAGTCACTGCCTACACAAAGAGGAGGATCCAAATTTATGTGTCTGTCTGACCTGCACTTGCTGGAGGAGAAAACTTGCTGTTAGGAAAGATTTGATTGCCCTCCATCATCCCTTACTCATTTGAGACTGGCGTGCAATCCTTTTATCTCTTCTGGCTTGCCACTTGCTCATAAAGATTTTATATGTAGCAATAGCTTATATATTCTATATGTATATATTACACTGTATATAATTAGGAAACTTCATGTTTGGCTTCCTTTTAAAGTTTGTAACTTTTTGGATCTTTTTGTTGCAATGGCTGAAAGAAAAAAACTGCATTGGAAAGAGACTTATCAGAACTATTCAGTCCTTTTTTTTCTTAACAGTAATAGCTACTACAGTTGTCATAGGAGACCTTTTCTTGTTGTGTGCTAATAATTAGTAAGTGGTGGAGAAGATTAATGGTCATGACACCCTGTTGTCTGTCATGATGGTGATAATTCAAAAGCCCTCTTAATCACCATTTCTGAATCCACAAAAGCCCATAGCTGTTGATTTATTTTGTTTCAGATAGAATATGTTAACATGTTTATTTTTTACTTTTTGGCAACTGTTTTGGCTGGAAAGAGCTGGTCACTGAGGTTGGGTTGTATGGGTCTCTAAATTCTCATATGGGTATATACTGATATGATTGCAGAGGATCTTACAATGATATCAGGCATCATTTGTTCATATGTAATGCGGCGAAATCAAGCATAACATTCATCATCAAGCGAAGGAGCTTATTCTTAGTTACACTTGCATGGTGCAGTTTGCACTCTTTTGTAACCTGAGGAACCACTGTTACAATGACATGACCTTTGCTCAGAAGTTTCAGAACTTATTATATTCTTCTAATTTGTCACTGCAGAATAGCTTCAAGGAATATTGGAATCATAATGAAGTAGAAGAACTAAAAAATGGTGGACAGCTGATTTGCTTGGTGGAATACACCTCTAAAGATCTCCAAACAATAACTGAAGATTCAGCCCCAAAATGTGGCGTACGAGCACTCTCGGACATATGCTGTTACAGTGCAGATGCAGAGAAAGGACTGCATCCATAACATAGTTATCTTCTAATTGTTCTTTCTTTAATGGCATTTCTCTTTTGATCATGCATGATGAGCTTGAACACTGATCCATATATAATTGGTTATGGTGAATACAATAAGCTTAACCTCATCATTAGAAGTGTGTTAATGCCCCTATGAGGGAATGGAAGGATCTTTATTGAAGCTTTGGTGATTAAACAAATGTGTCTGTACTATAAATTAATGTTTATGAGGTAAGCTTTCGGTGATATAAATATTCCCTACAAGTTTTCTTTTTTGAAGTCATTTCGTATAAGTATAAATTTTCTTTGACTTGTCGTTTTATCCTGCACTCAAACCTTTCATCTATATATTAATTCAGGCCTTTTTGTGCGAGGTAATTTGTTAATTAACTGAAACAATGCATGTGCTTGTCATATCCTTCACTTCAAACAAGCCTTTGGATGGGGACTTGTACATAACTAAAGTGTTGTTGATCAGTTAAACCACACAATTACTTCAATAGCTGACAGTTGATCTAGAGATTGTATTAGTACAAGATCGAATGCTATATATGTTACCATTTTGACATGTATACTCACCTATTTTATGTCCTTTTAACATATACGTTATCTTAAGATTGGATATCCTTGCAATGTGTTTTGGAGTTGAGTAAATATAAAGAGGACGCTTGAGCTTTTTTGTCATCCTAACATGACGAAAAAATAACCTTTATAGAGTTCTATTAATGAAACACGTGGTACACTCACTAGTTTTGAGTTCGAATTTCATCAATTTTTTTCTTTTTTGTATCAAGTCATGAACCTTCCTTTATAATAAAAAAATAAATAAAATACTATTAATAAAATAATAATGTTCCTTTCTTTTAAATTTTGTGATGGGAAATAACACGAAGTAAAAAGAAGAAAATAGCTCTAAAATGGCTCATATGCGCCATTCATAAATTAAGCATCTGATCATATCCACTTATTTTATTTTCTGAAGTCCGAACTCTTGATTTGATGTCTTAAGAAAATAATATTCAAAGCAATGAAGCATAGTTAAGCTTTCGGCGTTATAAATATTAAGGACACGACTCTATATATTTCTTGTGCGGAATTATTCTACCTATTAATTTTATTCAAGGAACAAAAAAGTTTGTGAGCTTTTAAAGATGATCAAAACACTGCTCCAAGATATTGACGGCGGCATGCAGTAAATTATTCAATTGGATTAATTAAGGTTCATTGAACTTTTTAAATTTAATATTTGATGGTTGAGGAAAAGAAATCTTATTAATTTCTCTTTCGTAATTTTGACCTTTAATTTAAATAAAAAAAACAAGGAACGTCTCACGAAGTTACCAAAATTGTTAATTTTTCAGATTAAAAAAATGATCCTTACATGCTACAAGTTTCCTTTAGCCTTAAGAAATGGCAGTTAATAAATTACTTTGATAGGCTTTCATCCAGTATTTTTTTTCACTACATTATATGAAAATTATCCATAAGATATTCAAAACTCTCGTTTCAAATAAAGTTAATGTACATTTAACTAATTCAATATTTAACTCCGAATCAGTTAACCTTTTTAGGTAGACACAAACCAATATTTTTGTAGAGTCAGATAAAAAAGAAAGAAAGAAAGAAAGAAGGAAAACAAGAAGCACTGGGCCAGAACCAGTAGTTCATCTCAACTGGGTCCATTTAAGATGCAGCCCAAGATAGCAGCCGTAGGCTTCGTTTGGTAGACCAATATAAAGAGTATTTTCATGAAAACAATTTTCCTGCATCTGAAACTAGAAGATCTTGTTCAATCAAAAATATATTTTGGTTGAAAAAGTTGTACATATTTTTTGAGATTCTTTTTTTCTTTTAAAGAGGGAAAATTGATTTCCATCCTAATATGTCTTTAGTGTTATATGTATAAAAAATAATTAATATACAATTTTAATTTAACTTTAACCAAAAGTAGAAAATAATTTTCATAAAATATTTTCTCTACAACTCGCAATAAGCCTCAAAGCTTTACATCTCGAACCATAACATTATCACAATTATTGAGATTTCATACATCATGTAGCTACTTACCTTGGACACCATACATTTTACATTTTTATCTCAGCAATATGTACAATTTTAACAAAGCTTCGGTCTTCAACTCATACATAATAAATAAAGAAATGATGAGATAAATCACAAATTTTTAGCATAAAAAAGACTAATAGGGGGCCTAATCGGGGAAAAGGGTGAGTGACATACCGTGCAATCTATTGATAATTGCTGCCACTGGGAAAAAAATACCTTCCTTGAAGAACTCCTGAGATCCAGATGGATCAAGTTGGTTACTCTCGAAGAAGAACACCTCTGATATGATTGCATTTCCACATAAATTTTGCAAGTTGCATGTAAACTATTCTGTTGCTGCTTTCCTGTATCACAAAACAATGGAAAGCCTAAGGAAACTGCACATCTTAGAAATAAACTTACTTTCAGTTTGGATACCCACACTTCAGCAACATTAATCTAGGAGAGTTTAATTGATAAAAATGATAAACTGTATTGTTAATATGACTATTTTCTACTTTCATTTAATTGTCATTTAGCATATAGCAGCATCTGAGGATTTGTGTCTTGATTTTACTCAACCATGTATGCAACATTAATGTACAAGGTAAGTAACAAAGACATATTACTTGCACAACATCTTGATACCTATTTCCGATTAAATGACCGACTAGAAGCCAACTTGTCTCCCAAAACAGATATGGAAGGAAATACCCCTTTATGGCCAGCCATTACAGAAAAATATCACACAATGTTTAGTTCTCTATTCCATTGTACATACATATCAAATTCCAGCACCAGTGGCAAGCTGCTTTTCGTAGCAGCTAAAGGAGATATCTCTGCTCTGAAGGAGCTACTAAAACATGGCCTGAACGTCGACTCGGAAAACCATGAAGGACTGACTGCTCTAGAAGCACTTGCTGAAGGTCACAAAGAAATGACCAGATTCCTTGTCATGCTAACCCATATAAAGTAAATGTAAATGAGAATGAAGCAAGAAAATTGGAGCAAAAAAAGCATGAGAATTAGTTCAACAAAGAGGGATTGGTCATTCAATTACAATACTGGAGCACTACAGAGAGTTTTAGAACCCAAGTTTAGCTAGTAGAGATCAGCAATCATTTATTAAGGTGAAAATGAAATCAACATCATCCAAGTATTAAAGTGCATGAAAGGCAGATATAAATAGAAAAAGTTAGCAGATGGAATAGAGAGATTTTTGGAGACATCAACAGAAAAAAGAAGAGACTAATGGTAAGATTAGGAGACATCTAAAATGCTGTAGATTATGGGAAGAATCACTTTCTGGCTGAATTAGAAGCAAAGCTGCAAAGAGAATCAGAACAAGTGCTACTACAGGAAGAATTTTTTTGGTACCAAAAGGCTCGGAAAGACTGGATTAAATTTTGAGACAAAAACACCAATATTTTTCACACAAGCTATAATTAAGCGCGATCAAAATAGAGGGCCTTAAACTCTCTATAGAAGAATGGTGCTTTGAAGAACAAACACTTTAAACAACATGCCAGAGAGTACTGTGGCTCCTTTTACAAAAAAACAAGGACAGCAAGATCCTGACATTCTCCCAAGAGGGCACTTTCCTACTATTTCTGCAGATCAGTTGGAGCAGCTGGATTTGAGGGTTACAGAAGGTGAAGTATGGCATGCACTGAAGGCAATGAATCCTTACAAAGCACCGGGGCCGGATGGATTTCAAGCAGTATTTCAAAAGTACTGGAACTTGATTAAGTAAAAAACCATGCAACTGGTCAACGAAGTAGTAGCAGGGAGGGCATCTGTGGAGGCTCATAATAATGCTATGTTGGTCTTCACCCCCAAAGTCAGTAATCCACAGTACATCACACGATTTAGACCAATAAGCTTATTACTAAAACCATTGCACAGGCTCAAAGGATTCATGCTGACATGGATTGCACCCAATCAAATTCGGTTTGTGCCAGGAAAAAGATCCACGACAACATAGTTGTTGCTCAAGAACTACTCCACTCAATGAAATGATCATGTAGCCAAGCTGGCCATGCAGCAATCGGAATTGATTTGCATAAGGCCTTTGACTCGTTCTCATGGAGTTTAATTGCAGAAACATTACAGGAAATACCTCTCCCTACAGTTACAAGATCAGCAATTATGCACTGCGTAACCTCAGCATCTCTTCAAATTTTACGAGGAATGGAGGAGAAACAGAAGCATTCAAGATGAAGAGGGGTATACAACAAGGATGCCCCTTATCGCCTTATCTTTTCGTGTTGTGTATAGAGCGAGTGTTGCACCTAATTGTAGAGAAGGTTCAAGCTGGATTATGGAAACCAATTCCCTTGGGAAGGAGAAGTCCTAAGGTATCACATCTCCTATTCGCAGATGATTTACTTTTATTCATAGAAGCTACTGTATCACAATTTCAGGTAGTTCAAGGAGTGTTGCAAACCTTTTGTCAAGCTTCTTGAGAGAAGGTTAACGTAGACAAGACTATAATGCTCTTCTCCAGAAAAGTTAGCCTTAACACTAAGAGTGAAATCCAACGATGTTGTGGGTACACAATCACAACTGATCTTGGGCGCTACCTTGGTGTAACCTTAGCACATGGAAGGACGCCCAAGAATACACACTACAAAACAGTGGAACAAGTGAAGTTGCGGATGTCAGGATGGGCAGCTGCCACTTTATCTCTAGCAGACAGAACGACCTTATTAGTTAAATCTGTGGCATTATCTCTACCTCCTATACCATGCAGTCAGCACGGATAACAAATTGCACACTAGAGGAAATAGAAAGAATTTGGTCATAGCACTGATAAAAAAAAGGATGGACACAGTAGCATGAAGCAAATTAACATCAAACTTTGGAATGCGGGGGGTTAGGCATCAGGAAATTAAAGGAACGCAATAATGCATACCTGTCCAAACTCTGCTGGGTATAATAGAGGGGAAGGATCAGCTGTGAATGCAGGCATTGAACAGTAAATATGATTACCCACTTGTGCAAATACCAAAATTTCAGAAGAAGGTTGGTGCCTCAAACCTACGGATCAATTTATGCGAGGTATGGAAGACGGAGAAACAAGGAATTGGATGGAGAATAGGTTCTAGTCAACACATCAGTTTTCGGGATGATCAATGGCTACTTAGGACCTTTGAGAGAAATTGCCACATATTAGAACACCCCAGTTAACAACCCAGCAGCAGATTTTGTTAGTGAGAATGGTTCATGGAACTGGGAATTGCTAAGAAGCATACTTCCACAAGATGCAATTCTACGTAACGCAGCATTACAACCCCCAGGACAAAATAACCAGGAAGATAAAGTGATATGGAGAGCAGAAACTACAGGCAACTTTAGCTTAAATTAACCTATAAGTTACTCACTCCATTCTACCAAGACTCAAACAACAAATTGTGGAAATCAATTTGGAAATGGCATGGCCCACAACGTATTAGAACATACTTATGGTGGTGGCTCATGATGCCTAGATGACAAATGCACGACTCACTAAACACGGAATCAACAATAGCCATCATTGTCCAAGATGTTCACTTGCAGAGGAAACAACAATTCATGGATTAGGGATTCTGCAGCTTCGATGCAAATCTGGAACAATTTGGTGCCTACCCATCTGGTGCGACATTTCTATAGCACGAACCTCCAGCAATGGCTTAAAAGTAACCTCTCCGGACACCCAGGATTGCTAGTGTCTAACTCATGGTGCATCACTTTTGCAACGTCGTGTTGGCTAATGTGGAAATGGAGGTGCAGCGCTATTTTTGATACATTATTTAGATGGCCTGAAGAGCTTGTTCTTGTGATCAAACAGTGGGCACTACAGGTTGAAGAAACATGGCACCGGAATGCATTACAAAGAGATCATGAAATAACACCAGTAGGTGAAGTATGCTGGCAGAAGGCTTCACCTGGATGGTTAAAAATCAACACATATGGGGCAGCTAAAGGCAATCCAGACTTAGCATCTGCAGGAGGACTTCTTCGAAATGACAAAGGTGAATGGGTATCTGGGTTTATCTATAACATTGGTATTGCTTCTCCACTCCTTTCAGAGCTATGGGGAATCAAAATTGGTCTAAAAATCGCATGGGACCATGGAACCAAGCAGTTGATACTTGAAGTTGATTCCTTAGAAGCCATAAAATGCATACTTTCCAATACTGATCAAGGCTGGTATATCGACATCTGCACAGAGATGTGAACTCTTAGGTAACCGCATTGGAGAGTAGTCATCCAACACATTAAACGTGAAGGTTCGCTAAGCATGCCCTCGTGCATGGAAGAGGTTTGTGCAGAATGATAACTAGCCCGACACCACTTTTAGGTCTCTTGACCAAGGAAGCTAGCGGTTCTACAGCTTTATCTTAGTTCAGCTATGTAAGTTAGGATTGGGCCTTTGGCCGCGTTTCTTACCCAAAAAAAAGTGCATGAAAGACATCCATTTTTAGAAGCAATTATTCGAAGGCTGTAAAGCTTTCTCTCTCTCAAAGAAAAGATGGAAAGCTGATAAGTTTACCACAATCCATTGAAGGCCTCAAGATAGTCCATGGTACTCGCAATTATATACTTGGTTTTTTTCCATTGTAAAGCACATGAATTTATCGAAGTAACAAGATTCAGATGAATTGTTTGCAGTAATGCTCAATAAATTTTCTTCCAACCTGTCCATAAAACAATGTTCTCATTTCTTGACAGGTAGGTAACAAATTTGGGATTGATACAGGTAAAACAACACTAAGAAATGAATATGGTATGGAAATAGATTCCATTGATGTCTTGAGGGACAATAACAAAATCTTCATAGTGGATGATCACGAAGTTTTCAAGCTTCAAAAGAAATGCTGGTAGATGGCATAAGTTGTAAATCTAATATGATTCTAAAGGATGTAGGTGAGGCCTAAACGACTGCACTAGTGCTATCTAGTCATTGCATAATTTAATGACAGTTTGTTTTCAATTTTACTACTTAGTACATCTTAGCTTGCTACAACAGAACTAGGAGAGCATAAGTTTAAATGTAGTCACACTTATATTTACTTTGATTTTCCAATTTCGTATTGCAAAGACATATCAATCATATGACCAAACAAACTCCAGCATGCAATCACATTCTTAACATAATGGTTGTAAGCCCAACTAGGGCAAACCTTTTAAACATTCTTCAAGACTTGAACAATTTATAGCAATAGTAAAAGTATCGCAATCAATACCTTATTGCATAATTGCTCACAACAAATTCTAGGATTCAGTTCAATAAATTATGAGAAGTCATATCCATGACGCTTTGATTCTTAAGACATTTACTCGCATGAACTTGAAATGAAAATATCTGTATGTGAATATTATTTGATCTAAAGATCTCCTTAACAAAATGGAAAAAAACAATTCACCACACATCAGAAAAATGCAAAGGCCTCTACGCCATATGTGCACGTCTTTGGTTATCTGTCTTTGGTGATAACGAAAGAATATATTGCATGAATGTTACGTCAGACACAAAGGTTGAATTTATTTCATCAGGTAGTAAATTTGTTTAACTAGCTCTTCTGCACTGATTGAGCACCAGAATTCATAATGAGGTTATAATGAACAAAAATACTTGTGCATTAGATTGCAAGTCGCCATGGAGGCCAAGCCAAAGTCAGACAATCACCCTCTATATAAGGTTGAATATCTATTCAAGGACTATCTTTATTGGATCCTTTCTAGAATCTATTGTCTCATTAGCTTAAAACATGATGTTGCCGGTTATTCTTGGGTTGAGATCTTACAAGGATTGTGCAATCTTAATTATTAGCTGAAGGACTCTTACGGCCAAAACAACTTCATAGACTAAAAACAAATACAAATGAAACAACCAAAAGTTTAAACTTTTACAATACAACGTTACAAACATCATATAACAGGCTAAGAGATCCAAAGAAAAAATACAAACAATTTGATTCAAAGAAAGAAATATGGAATCTTGAGGGGAAAAAGTATACCTCTCAGGGGAATCAGAGTAGTAGAACTTAGACAACCGATGGCGGTTGGGAGGCTTAGGCTTCACGGTCTTCTTCCGAAGGCCAAATACCTCCTGCACCAGAGGCACATGGACCAGCACCGTGTTCCACGCCACGAACCAACCTAATTACGCCATAAAATTAGGTTTTTTCCCTCGTAATTAAATGGAGAAAAAGAGTAATAGCAAGGGCTTGTAGAATTGAGCTTACTGAGAAGGATTAGAGCGAGGACGAAGGAGATGGCGAGAAGGGGCCGGAAGAAGAAGACGGTCGCGTGCTCCCGCGCGTCGGAGGCGGCGGCGACGCCACCGTGAAGCGACATGGATCGAGGTTGCTGGCTCTCGCGGACGGCGGACGGCGCGCGGCTCACAGATGGCGAGGTGTTCGACGTTATGGCGGTTTGAGTGAGATCAAAGTGTTATACGAATCGAAGTTTTTATAAATTATAATGATACAAATTTTAAAAGGAGTTTTATTATCTTAAAATTGTTTATGGTATAATAAATTCTTACTCAACACGGAAAACAATGATACGCGAATAGGAACATAATGTTTGTACACTAAGAAAAAAAAGAAAAATAATTATCTATGATTTTTTTTTAAAAAAATATATTAAAATCCTTTATACCTAACAATAAAATATTTGTCGTATAGAGGGATAGTTTGGTTTTATTTTTTCTTGATTTGAATAGATGTAAATGAAATTTTAAAAAATGAATTACGTTGTTTGGTTGAAAGTAAGAATTTGATGTAAGTATTTAATTAGAATAAAATATTATTATATATTAATATTATATAATTTAATTTGATAAAATTTATGTCAAAAAATTGAATTTTTTTTTCAATGGATCGAATAAATAATTAGTTTTGTTACAACTTTTATTTTAATGAATATATTATTTTTTTATTATAATGCATATTATATTATTTATTAGTTTTAACAAATTTAAATTAACACCCTTAATTTTTTATTCAACCTCTTATTTTATAATTATTATATTTTTATTTTTAAATTATTTATCATGTTATATATGTTTAATAATAAATAATTTATTATATATAATATGAAATTTATATGTTATCTATGTTAAATAATGATTTATTGTGTAATTATTTAATTTAATTTCCTATATTATTTAATTTATAAAAAAATATTTTATATAATTTTTATTTATTTATTTAAGTTATTTTATTTTATTTTTAACTATTTCCATTTTTATATACATTATATTTTTCAATTCATTTAATTATCAAATATTTTATTTCGTTATTTTATATTTTTATTAAATAGTTCTGTATTTAACCGTTGTTGTGTTTATAAGTAATCATTTTTTAGTCTTATTAATTTACTAAAAAATATTTGATTTGTTTTATTATTTTATTTTCAGTTTATATTTTATTTCTAGGTTTATCAAAATTCTATTTTTAATTAAATATTTTTTTATCTTCATCATTCCAAAAATAAATATATTAAAATATAATTTATTTATCACTTGTGGACCCACGTATATTTCTCTCTCTCACGTTTTCATCTCTTCCAATTTCTATTTGCAGTGGTCAACATTTATGTTGTAGTCAACTTTCTTTCGATGCTATTTACATTAAAGAAAATTAGAATGTGAGTTCTTATTACAGCAAACGTCTTTGCTCATCCCTAGATTTTAGTATCAACAAATTTTGAGATCGATTTTTATCAATAAAAGAATTGTATATTATTTTATTTTTAATATTTCTTTTTCATGAGACCACAGGTCATTTTAATAAAAAAAGAAAAAAAATTGTCAAGGAAAAGTTATAAAAATTTATGAAAAAAACAACAACTTTCAAGTTCATTCTTATTTTATGAATATGAAACTTTTTTTCTGACAGTTCACCTTTTTTTCCTTCTATATTTTTTTTATCTTAAACATGCACGTAATAATTTGGATTATTTTAATGTGATGAAAAAAAAATCTTTTTAGATAAAAAATGAAATATTTTGAAAATATCAAAAAAGTACTAAAGTTATTAATTCTTCCGGTTGATATTTATACAAGGAAGGTTTAATCCTTTGGGCTTTAAGTGATATTTTGAATCATAGTACACCTTTTACCAACATATTTGACTGAATTATAGCTTTATCTCAAAAAACAGTATTGGTAAGGTTTCATATCCTTACAAAGAAAAAAGTGAAATAAAAATAATTTTTTATATATTTTTATACAATAAAATTAAGGCAAATTAATTCATCTTCATTAATAAAATTAAAAAAACTTTCAAATACTTTTGGAAAGATATAATTCATCCAAATATATTGATAAAATATTAAATACTCACGTGTCAGGTACAATGATTCAAAATTCCTCTGAAATAATTATCTTTTTGGCAATAAAAAAAAGTCAATGACAATTAATTTTTTATAATCATTTTCTTCATTACATCAAAAATAATTAAAATTTTAATTAAGTTTAATTAGCTCATATTGTCAACAACTGCAAGGGCCATTAAAGATCAAAATTTTTCATTCAAATATGAAATTCCTCCACTGAAAAAATAATTGAATATTTTATGTGCATGTTTAAGATAAAAATGACAAGAGAAAATACATTTCTCTTTTCTTCGCGGTAAAAAAAAATTATGAGGTTTCTCGTTCACGAAGTGGCTGTCTGAAAATTAATGTGCTAAAATATGATTTTGTTCACAACTTTTTCATTTATTGATGTTGAGAAAAATAATAGTTCAAAAAATTCTTTCAGAAGTCACCGTATAGAAAGGCTTCTTTGTTATAATTCGTTATATATTATGAATATAAAACAATTTTTAGTAGTAGATACATTCATGATATTTTAAATTTAATTGTTCGTAACCTTATATACTAAGCTCCTTTATAATGAAACAACACTACAAAATACAGCGGAAGTTATTTAATATGTTTCTAAGTTTCAGAAATGTCGAGCAATTTCACATGTTTATTGGGATAATTCGCCTTCTACCTTTTAAATTTTCACATTAATAACTTGTTGCGTTGTCCAATCATATTAATTTTAAAAAAGCATATAGAAAAACATTATTTTGATGCAATATAAAAAAAATGTTATTTCTATTCAAGGACGGACTGAGGAAGGAAAATTAAGGGAACCAAAATATATAATAATAAATTATAAAAAGTTAGGAGAGTCAAAATTTGAACCGTAGACCTCTTAATAAGGACTAAAACCACTTATCTATTACACTAGTTTGATAATTATGATGATTTATTAATATTTATTTTTTTATTGACTATAACTACTAGTATATACTTTTATATATATATATATATATATATATATAATATATATATATTATATCGAAAAGTTTAGGGGAGGGGGCGGAGGCCCCCGTTTCTATTCGATCTTGTCATTTTGTTTCATGCATGGACGACGATCGTGGGTTAATAATGCTTTTGGTTTATAAGATTATTTTAACTGTTTAAATTAAATGTCATACTAAATTTTTAATATAGGCTTTAATTACTTAATTATCTCCTTTAAATTTGTTAAACTTTTCCACTTATCAAATTTAGTCAAATAATATCAATTTTTTATTTTAAAATATTTGTTACACATAATTTTTAAAATAATAAAGTCTTATATATCCTCTTTAATTTATTTAAGAATTAATAGAAGTAACTTTATAAACAAAAAAATTGAGATAATAACATAAACTTGATGGCACGTCGGAAGATGTAAATATAACCGTTATTGTTACACATTCTTATGATGATAATACAATATCTCGGTCTTTTTTTATGGCTCAACATTTGTTTTATAAAAAGAAAAAAAGCTCAAGTACAAGTTCTTTAATTATATAATAAATTTATATTTTTTATTTGTGATTGTCATCAAAGTTTTTTTTCAATTAATATATCACCTTGAGTTTAGTGCATAACTATAAAGAGTAAGATTTTCAGCCAAAAAAATTTGAAACTAAAATTATACTTTTACTTTAATGATCGAAGTAGCTTGATATATAAGCATACATAAATATTAATTATATCAGTTTCTTTCTTATTACGAGTATATATATGTATATACGTATATGCTCTTGCACTAGCCCTTGTTTCTTTATCTAATTATGATAGGCGACTACACCTAACAAAAAAGGGTTGTTTTTATCAACATCTTTTATATTATAATTTTTTTTTTACGAATAACCTCAAACTATAATTTTAACAATTTTAATTTTTAAATTATTTTTACTTTAATATTTTAGTCTCCTATCAATTTTTTTAATTAAAATTATTTTTTTAGATATATTAAATAACATTTGTACCCTCTGAAAAATTTTAAAATATTTTTTATTTTTTATTACTTATTAGTTTAAAACACTTGTACCTTTTGCTAATCCTTTATTAGATTAACAAAATAAGTAATAAAACATAAAAAATATTTTAAACTTTTATATAAAGGTATAAATGCCATTTAGCAAATATAAAAATTTAACTTTAACATAAAAAATAATAAAATCAAATGTCAGGATTCAAATGTCAAAGCGACGAGAATAGTTTAAAGACTGAAATTAGTAAAATTATAATTTAAAATTATTCGTGAAAAAAAAATATAGCACATAGATGTTAGCAAAAGTAACCCAACAAAAAATTGTAAACTATCTTTTAATTTGCTTTAATGATCATTAAAGTAGCTTGATATACAAGCAGAAACAAACGTATCAGTTTCTTTCTTTTACGGGTACATATATATAAATGCAAAGACACATATAAAATAGTCATAAGAATTCTCTCGCATATACGTTAATCTTCCAAACAGGAACCATCAACTACGAGATCGATCGAGCAGCAATGCCGGTGGATGTCGGAGATGCTGTGGAGTTCTTGAGGGTCACCAAGTTCGCGCTACGAGATAACCCGTACAGATACCAGGAGCTGATCCACCTGTTAAACGACTTGAGGGCCGGGAGAATCGGGACCGACGGAGTCGTCCACGCCGTGCAGCAGATGTTCCAGGACGACCGGCCGGAGATCATCTTCTTTCTCAACGCCTTCCTGCCGGAAAGACACAAGATACCGCTCGCCAGCCCTCTCGTCGACGGAGCCAAGGACTTGATCTTGAAGGTGAAGGAACGTTCCGGCGGCGGCGGCGACGACGTCGACGAGCCCCGGGGCCTCTACGGATCATTTCTTGATCTACTGGGGATGTACAGCAGAGGGATGAAGCCACAGGACGAGGTCAGACGAGAAATCATGGCTTTGTTCCGGGATCACCAAGATCTGCAGCATGATTTCGAGAGTTTCTTTCCCAGCTCCGGTGGTGATCAGCAACCCTCGGCAGCGGTGCCCAGCTCCGCCGCCGCCGCCGCCGGCGAAGGTGGCAGTAATAGTAGTGATAATAATGGTGAACGTCCCTCGGGCTCGCCGGCATGAAAGCTCGCGGCTTTACAGCTTCCTGAGGAGCGTCCCGTTCACAGATGGTAACAGTACGAGCGTACATGGACTATGTTGTGTTCTTGGTCGACGTTGTTTAATAATATTTTTTGAGTGAACTACTATGACTAACAAAATTAGTATTGTCATTTTATTTTATTTTATGAGGTTATTATGCACCTGATCTGATTTATTAATTTAAAAGTCAATTAATCAAATTTTATTCAATGAATCAAATGATTATAAAAAATTTGATCATTGATTTAAAAATTAGTGGGTCAAATCATATACGACATCCAATGTCTAACAAATTACTATGCAATCTCTATTTTTCTTTTATTTATTTTATTTTATTATATAAGAACGAAAAAGATTCATAACTAATAAAATCAATCATAATAATATTTCTTTCTAGTGGTAACAGAAGGATTCTTTGAAGTTGACAATAACAAACGTAAACTTTTATTGTCAGGTTACGGTGACTCTTATTTAATGACACATCCTAGTAACGTAGTATAAGAAACGACCACCGCCCATGAAGATTTGATGAGGCAAACTAGGATTATATATTAACTTATATTTATATAATTTGTTATTATAATACTTTGACACATTTTAAATGAACAATAATTAAAAATATAAATAAAAATTATTGATTAAAAAAACAAAATTCAAACAATCTAAAAATATTAACTAAATACACAGATGCGCCCAAGAAAAGAATAATTTGAGTATGATCCTCTTATGGAACTAATTAAGGAAGGAGCAAAAAAAGAGGGAAGTAGTTTGTAGCTTGGTAGGAAATAGAAATAATTAAATAGTAAAATAATAAAGAAAAAAGGTGGAATAAATACATAAGAGTGGCTTGGTATGACATAGAAATAACTAAATAATAAGATAACAAAAAAAGGGAATAAATACATAAGAGAATGTGAAAAAAAAAGTGTAATATGAAAGACTATGATGATTGATCTAACCAAGCAATTCTGTGTAGAAGATTGGATTGAAGATCAAGTTTGGAAGTTTAATGTAATGGTAAGAAAAATGATAGGCGATGGTGGCGTGATTATTAAGAGTAGAGTTTTTATTGTGATACTGTGATGGTGAATAACCGTTTTGACTTTTGAAGGTTTATAAAAAATATTATCTCTTTTAACAAAAAAAATTGATCCCAATAAGTTAGAAGGATGAAATTATTTTTGCCGTAATTTGTTAGAAGGATGAAAGAAGATGATCTTAACTAACTACAGTTTGTAGGCTATTATTAAATTATATAAATGAGATTTAATTGGCCAATAAGTGCTGAAAAATCAAGAGAACTCTAAAAAATTAGAAAAAATGATAAATATGAATCCAAGAAGTTGATGATGTCAAATTATTGAGTAACGAACCGATGAGCTCCATGACCCAAGAAGTTGCGTCGAGATGCCAAGAGATCAAATCTCCGATCATAGATTACCCTTGTTTATGTTACCATAAGTCATTGGTGATAAGAATCCATGCCACTGTGGATGCTTCGGGTGATCAAAGGGATTTTTATAATGATAATATTAGACGCTATTTTTTGTGATTAATGCCTTTAATTATTAGTACAAAAAAGAGAGGATGCATGTAACCCATTTTTGTTATAGTAGTGGGTGGAGTTTTATTGTCATTAACATCTTCACTAATGACAGATAAATGTGAGAAAGAAATCAAGTTAATAAAAATAATTATGGGATGATGGCCGGTTGATAAAGCGATTTTTCAATAATAATGGTTATTGTTGTTTTGTGATAAAAGAAAAGGAAGGACCATCTATGTAGATTTTTCTATTTTACTGGAAAAGTATAATAATTACCATTATAAATAAATCGATAAGATATCATATAATTAGTGGCCAGTTATGCCTTCCTTACGTTTTTACATTCCTTCTAGCATCAATAAGTCATATTGTAACCGAAAGAAATTAATCACCACGGCTTATATAAGACAATAAACATAATTATAATAATGGGATCAAAAGGTTATGAAATATGCGGAAAAAAAATAATATTTTAAATTAGAAATTGGACAATAAGAAAAAGTTCATGAGAGTGTTGTTTTATTACATGTTATATAATATCTTTTAGTTGTAAGAAATAAAAAAATAATAAGCAAAAAAGTGAAAAAAAAAGATAAATGATATTTACGATTTCCAAACTAATAGTCTAATTATAATACCCTCTCCCATTCTAAATAAAAAAAAACATAAAATTAGTGGAAATGATGTTAAAGGCACCGGTGGGAGTAGATAAGACAATAAGCACAATTATGATAATTTTCATCAATTGCCTACATACAGTTACACAAACCATCAAATAAAAAATATGTTATAAAGGGATCAAAAGATTATGAGATATGCGGAAAATAAAAATAACATTGTAGATTAAAAATGAAGGAAGATAAAAAAAAATATGAGATAGTTTTATAAAAATAATATTTTAAATTAAAAATGGAGGAAAAAAAAATTATGAGATGTGTTTTTTTTATTACAGGAGATATAATATTTTTTAGTTGTAAGAAAGAAAAAATAATAAACAAAAATGTAAAAAAAATAAATGATATTTATGATTTCCAAATTAATAGTCTAATGTCCTTTAACATTCTAAATGGAAAAAAAGTGGAAATTATGTAAACGACATTGGGAGATATGTGTTAACTAATTAATTAATAGCTCTTTGTATGCTGCTATGAGATTAATTAGGCTATCAAAAGTTTTTATAGATTTAATAACCGGGAGATGATATGGTGCCTTGTAGAATGATTTATATTTAATATTTCTCATTATTAAGTTTGAATGCTTGGCATTGTGTAACAGTAAAAATAATATGACTCATTATATTCCTAATTAAT
The DNA here is from genome assembly GCA_001647135.1 of Pontederia paniculata. Taxonomy (NCBI): domain Eukaryota; kingdom Viridiplantae; phylum Streptophyta; class Magnoliopsida; order Commelinales; family Pontederiaceae; genus Pontederia; species Pontederia paniculata. The sequence goes on from LTAE01000810.1 coordinate 80,848, forward strand.
TGCATGATGATACCTTTAATTAATTATAAGAGGGAGAATTGATTGCATGAGTGTTTGATATGATTTTGTAAAAGAAACAGAAAAATATTATGTTTTTATTTAAAAAAATGAGAAAAAAGTTAATTAACATTGGTGAAACCGATGCTTGAGTATGAGCTTTATGCGAATTTTTTTTCTTTCCTGATGTTAATGGATTACTCAAAGATTTTTTTCTTCATATCTTCTTGATATTACATATTTAATTGTAGATTTTTTAGTTTTTGAATTAAACATTCACAAAATCATGAAATAATATGTAAACCACTCTAATTCACCCAGTTGGTATGAGAATAAGGTCAAAAATAACATCTTATTATGAAATCATATTCTTTTATAATCACACATAAACTTTTATTATTTTTTTATCATAATTAGCATTTTATATTTTGATTAATATTTAATTTCATTTACACCTTTCTCACTCCCCTCTTTCTTTCATGATGCCCAAAAAATGGCGTGATTACAAAATTATCATTACATCCAATTCATTTTAATTGTTTTTTATTCTACAGTTCTATTATCTCTCTCTTTTTTTCCCGGTAAAACCTACCTTAAATTTAATCGTATTCAACGGAGAGAGAGAGAGAGAGAGAGAGAGAGAGAGAGAGAGAGA
>LTAE01000811.1:0-10450 GCA_001647135.1 Pontederia paniculata
TTATGTCCTGCTGGTCATATGATAGAGATGGATATTGTTCTGAGTCTTTACTAGTTATTTGATTAGTCATTTATGTCTAGTAGTTTTGTTGAAATTATATATTGAATTATTAGTCTTTATATTGCAGAAGGATATTTTAGTTTATATTGTTATTGTTATCTGATGTGGCCCTGAGGTTGACCAGTCAAATGGTCAAACCAAAGGTAATAATATGATGTGGTGGCGTCTCCAAAGTCAAGATTGTTGTCAGGTGGCAAGATCATATTTTGGGGGCGTTACAAAAAAAACTTTTAATTGATAAGATAATTTTATACATAATTTGTCGAATTAATCAAATAATGAGCAATAATAGTTTGCACCAAACGATGTGTACTTATTTTGTCTTGTAAGACCTCAAAGTTTGCTTTCTCTTTAATCGAATTTTATTTCTTCTCCTTTGAAAATAGGATGCCACTTCGCCTCAACAGATATCACAGAAAGATGACGTCATTGTCCAAATTTTCTGCAAACAAAAACCCACATTATGAATGATATGTATCACCCAAGCCGAGTTTTTATATTTTAAAAAAAAATGATTCTGCCAATTATATTTATTTTTTTGGGTTTTTATGTTAAATGAACATTATTTATTGAATGTTTTTTCATGGCTTTATTCGTGACTAAGATGATCGGTCATATTCATGGTCTTCATGTTCTTTCTTCGTTCTTCTCATTATCATCAAATTAAGATATTACTTCAGAGATCTTGTGGGAGAGTAACTAATTATTCACACTTTCGTGCATAGAGATAGCCAAAGTTTTCAAAAGATCGAGAATTCTGATGTCTCAATTTCTAATTTTTTTTCTCCCGTGAGTGAGACGAAAAAAACTTTTCAAATTTTTTTTTCTCCCATACACCTCATCTCACACTCTAATTTGAAAATGGAGACGAAAAATATTATCTCGTCTCTGATCACGCACATATATATGCTTTTTAAAATAATTTAAATATTAATATCTGAATATTATAAGTACTTGATCTCAAATGTATATTATATTATTTAAATATATATTTATAAATAATAATGTCTATATTATTTATAATTTTATTATATTTTGTCTTAAAAATAAGTTTTTTGAACTTTGGAAAATTGAATTCTCTTAGAGGCTGGGGATCAGCGGGGACAAGAACGGAGAATTTAGCTTTTCTTAGAAATTTAAGGCGGGGGCGAGAACTGGGTAGGGTCATCGACGACCGAGGCAGGGACACTATTCTCCATCTCGAACAAGGTTGAGTGTCAATCCTACCTATGACTCATTGATGCCATGGATCGAGGAGAAATTGAAAGAAAGGAAATATGTCAATAATTAATGGGAGAGAGGTTTATTTTAATTCAATCTCTAAGATAAATTATCTTTAACATTATAATTTATCTTTCTTTTAAAAGAATTTCCATTCAAATAAAATTATTTTTTACCTTCTCTTACGTTGCTATTTTCCTTTCCCTCAATGCAAACGAATCCTTAAAAGTAAAACTATTTAAATTTATAACCGAGAAAAAAAATTCTCCTTAAGATCGAATTATAATTTTTTTGTTTGTTTCTCTTTAAAATATCGAAAGTGATATTTACCAACTTCATTTTAATCTAACCTGAACCCCATGATGAGTTTTTCACTATTTTTTATTCGTCCAATTATGAATACAGTTGTTATGTCTTAAACTAAAAAATACACTTGGAAGATAATTAAGTAAGCAAATTATCTGTTTCTTTAACTGCTAAACTGATAAGCAATTAAGCATTTATGAACTCTTTAACTTTAATATGTGAACTTTAATATATGAACTCTTTGAGAAAGATCATAACTGAACAAGGCAACAAGCCGTGTGATTGTCAACGGCCAATCTTTTTTTCTTCTTTTGGTAATTAACTAAATGCACGATGCTTAATTAAAAAAATAAAATTATTGCATACATATGCTCTTGTTAATTATCTATATAAGCACAACATCATGAATATATTCTTCCATTATTATGTTATTATTAAAAAAATACTGCACATGGTGTCACATCTTATCCAACCGAATCTATAAAAATTGGAAGGTGGTGACATGCCACAATGGTGGCAAATGACGACCCCATCTTAATAGATCATGGTCATGGCAGGCACCAAGACTCCATCTTCCACTCCAATTTCTTTGTGGACCGTTCTGGTGGCACGTGCAACATCGTGGCCCCTCCGCTACGCGTTGTTGCCACATTTATTCGTCGCCATTTTCTCTTTCGAATTTATGGATAAGATTCATCGAAATATATATATATATATATATATATATATATATATATATATGATAAGAATTATTCATGAACATTTTGGCCATTTGCTACAACTTTATTTTCTTGTTTTTTTGAACTTTTATCAGATGATGGAATCAGATTCTCAATCTCTTTCGCTTTGCCGACAGTTAATTCATGGGTCATACGATAATCTAATTTTGTTACAAATAGCTATCCGTATGATCATCTTGCCATTAGATAAAGCTATTGATGACGATAATACCGTATCCCGTAAACAAATTAAAAAAGGATAATAACAAATGAGTAACGTATTGAAACAAATCATCTCATCAAACATTCTAGACACTTCTATTTTTTCTTTACATTATTGTTTTTGGTGACAATTGTTCCAAAAAAACACAGAATTAACATTGTCATAATAAACCAGTGTTTTCTTCTTCTGTACATAAACAAATTTATGCAAATTATAAAAATAATAATGTAAATTCCCTGGTTAATTGGTCATGGAGGGGAAAGAGAGAGTAAAATAGAGAAAAATATCAAGGCTCCGGTTTCTGTTCCACCGACCAATTACTAGATTCCATCGTCATCCACGCGGCAGAACTCGATTCGTCGCCAAAAAAAATTAAAACTGCCGTCATATCCGCGTCAAACCGCGGCAATCCGAATACGAAGGGGAAGCGCTGTCGGCCAAACACCCGTTCACGAAAATTAACCAACCAAGACGCGCCGCGTATGCATTTCCAAGTCGAGGCCACGGAAACGCTTCGCGTGACGGTAGTGACGCTGTACGTTCCTGTTCGCTGTTCGTTGCGTAACATTTATTAAAAAATCTTAATAGATCTGTTTCGAGCGGGTGATCCCGTAATTATCGTGGATGATGAGGTCGATGTGGAAGGAGCTCCAGCTTCATGTATCTTCCAGCAGATGGCTATAAATGCAGCAGCAGTTGAATGATCGATCTGAACACATCCATCGCCAGAGAAAAAAGAACAAGAGAGTTCAAGCAAAGCAACAATGGCGGGCATCATCCACAAGATCGAGGAGAAGCTCCACATTGGAGGAAGCGGAGAGCACAAGAAGGAGGAGGAGGCGCACAAGAAGGTGGAGGAGCACAAGAAGGAGGAGGAGCACAAGAAGGAAGGGGAGAAGCACCACAAGGAGGGCGAGGGAGGTATCGTTGACAAGATCAAGGACAAGATCCATGGCGGAGAAGGCCATGAGGGAGGAGAGGAGAAGAAGAAGAAGAAGAAAGACAAGAAGGAGAAGAAGGAGAAGCACGACGGCGGCCACAGCAGCAGCAGCGACAGCGACAGCGATTAAAATCACTCTGAAACCTGTCTACTATCACTATGTATGATTTCCTTATACTTTCTTCTGATATTTGTTTCTTTCATCACAGAAGTTTAAGACTTGTTACTGATCATTTTGTTTGTCTGATCTTTCTTGTCCTGTGCAGGAAGGCATGTGATTATGGAGTGCCACTGTCGTGTACTTCTGGTTCAAATTAGTAACTAATGTTCTCTGCTCTGTAATAGTAATTAATGCTTGATGAATAGTAATGGAAATAATGATGAGTTTGGAGTAATCTGTTCTTGATGTTTATATACGTCTTCTTCTCCTTCTTCCTCGAGGAGGCCTTTGCTCTGAACCGAAGAAAAATAAGTTTATGAAGATTTTTTTTATTTTTCTTAAAAAAAAGTGCATAAAAATATGCTTACTTCATATGAAAAAGTGATATATCAGTTGAGATGGGAAACTTTTTCCCTTCTAAAATAATTGTTTATTTCTATAAAACTTATTTTTGCCGATTTAAGAATATGATCGAATTTGTAAAAGAGAGAAATCTAGCTTTCATCACGGGAGAAAAATAAAACTTATATACATTTATAAGTCAGGGGAGAAAAATGAGATGACGAATGAATGGCTCATTTACCATCGTGAGAGCCACAGATTTTGATTAGTCCGACATATTAATTTATAAATTATAATTGACTTTTTTTATTATAAACTATTATGTAATTTATTGTAATTATATATAAATATTAAACTTATATTTTTTATATCAATATTTTTTTCAATTGCAAAGGAAAGATTAAAAAAAATGATATATAAGTCTACCTTTCTAGTTAGTTATCGTGTTTGTTATCACAATAACAATTAAATAAATACAAATAAAAAACAGGTCTTCATGAATTTAAAAAAAGTATATGAATAAAATAAGAGTAATCCAAACTTTAAAATACTAAATATTAATTGAATTATCTTTCAAAACTGCTATTCAAATACTCAAAATGGGTTTACTAAATAATTTTAAGATCATTTTAAACATTTCTCCACATGTTTTCATAAGAATCTTACTTCTCAATATTATATCAAATTTTATTAAAATATATTATATGTATAAATAATAAATAACAGGAAGGGTAATTATCCATTGTCAAATTGGCATTATATTATGCAATTTATAATTCATTATGTGCAAATCAGCTAAGCAAATAATTCATCAAATATCTCCACAAGATAATCACGCTTTAGCGACGAAAATCATGCACCATAAATTAGTTCCATAATTGTACATATTTTTTTCTTCTATAACTATATTTTCTATTAATACATTCTCGCTCACATCGTTATTGTGGTAGGATTTATTCAAAAATATTTTCTCTCATAGTATTAGAGCTATCCCTATGAAACTTAATGGGAATAATTAAGTTGGCCTAATATCATGACCCCATAATTTTGGTCCTACAAACTTCTTGATTATGCCCATAGTTCGACCGCTGTTGTAGTGACCGGACGAGCTCACCTCCGAGAGATGTGCCTATCGCAGAAGCTGCCGCCAAACACTAGGACAACACTGTCGATAATCATGCACACAACAAAAAAGGAACTTCTATCGGGACACTAGGCTATCGATGCTATCAGACAACTATTGAGCCATGTGCAAAATGTGGTTGAAACAATTAAGGAAATCGACGATGTCAGGGCGAGCTATCAAGGCAACAATGGACTCGGGGTTGGCCAGAATTGAATGGGGCGGACTAAAGTGAGCATATGGCCTATACGGAACATGACTCATGTAGGGAGCCCCATATGTTGTTCGGACCTCTCTCTCATTTCCTCTTACTCTTTCAATTGGTATCAAAGCTCTTGGCCTCATCGGCAATCCCATTTCTCGTGACTTGACCGTTCGTTGTTCTTCCACTACACCGTCGAGTCACCATCGCTTATTGGTCGCCACCAAGCCCTCCTTATCGTTTCAGTCAACGAATCATTGTCGAACCGACGTGTGCCTTCTTGTCCTAGTAACCTATTGCCCAGACGACGAGACATATTCACGACCCGATGAACCAAATTAACAACCCATAAAGACTCTCCTCCAATCAGAGAACGTTCTCGTGCTTTCGGATGATCTGATCAATGTTGCAACGACCTCCGACGACTTCCCATGTTCTTCCCCTTTGGTGAGTGGTATGTGAGTCCATTGGAGAAGACAAACAATAGCTCCCATTCGATATCGATTGTTCGATTCTTATTATAATCTTGTTCATTAGATCATTCTACGATATACCTTAGATCTGATTGAATCCAAGACGTAGGAACTATAGATGCATGTTAGATGATCCTTATAACCTTATTTGAATAATAAACGTAGGATCTATTCATCTGTCTTATCATAACCATAGATTTTGTTTATATCTATTTTCAATCTTGGTTGTAGATCCATCAATGTCTTGATTTGGGCCGTTAACTCATGTGTTATTTTGAATCGTAGGATCAATAATATTATTGATGTTTTAATTTTAATCGTAGACTTTATATATTGTATCTGATTTAATCATAGTTGTTTGATGTGTGACAGATTTAATCTAGACTGTAATAACTCCCTTTTTTAATTTGAGCCACAAGATGAAATAGATTTAATTCATTTTAATCATGATCGTCCATTTACTATATCTATCTTGATCGACCCATTTAACTTTTCTCAAGAGCCCAATTTCTTTTACTATAATAGCCCATTGAAAGAATTTATTTATTTTACATCTATTTTAAGTTAATTACAGGATTAATTACAAAAAATATATATCATTGTTTTCTTGATTAATCATTATCATAATTAATAGTTTTGTTAATTTATGACATTGTTGAAACCTTTCTTTAAATTTCAGTAAATTGTTCTTGGTTAATCTTGAATTAACTTACATAAAATTTTAAGCTAATTTTGGAAATTATATCTTTTTGTTTTTGGAATTTTATAAAATTTTACATTACTACCGAATTTCTTTTGGCTATTATATCTCTTATAATAATAATATATATATATATATATATATATATATAAACATCATTTCCAGAAAATATATATTTCAGTATTTAATATTATTTTGATCAATATTATTCATAGTTGTAAAAAACTATTTCATGTAATTAATTTAAATTATAAACAACATCTTCTGAAGATTATTTAAATTTTTGGGATATTTTGGTATTTAACATTATTTTTTATCAATATTATTCATTATTGTCGAAACATCTATTTTCTTGAAAACAACATATATATATATATATATAATTTTGAGGAAATATTTTGACCGAAATCATTTTTTAAACAGATTTTCAAACAAAAAAAAGAGATATATTTTACAAAATATTTATTCTCAGTAATAATATATTTTCTCATAATAATATTTGAAGTTTTTGTCTGAAGAAAATATCTTTTGGTACAATTTTTTATTTCTTTTGAAAATATATTTCAGATATTTTTGTATTTTTTGAATAAAAAGTTTTTCATAAAATTATTGGTTGAAAATCCAAAATAAATTTTGGCATAAAGTACTTTTGAATATTTTGAACAAAGTATTTTGTATATTTTGACAAACTTTATCATTTACTAAACTAAAATTTTATTTATAGAAAATATCAAAGTTTATGACAATTGAACTAGCCAATTTAGATTATTTTAATATTGTCAACTACGAAACTTGGAGTCATAGGATTCAGTTGGCTTAGTTCATCATAATTTACAAAGTTATGTGGATGTCGCTCCACCAACACTTCCAGAATGAGCTTCTGATGAGCAGAAGACGACTCATGCAACAACCATTGAGCAGAGGAAGTCTGGTGATGAAAAAGCGAGAGTCTTCATATTAATGTATATGGAGGATAATTTAATAAGAGTTTCTGAGAATTATGAAAGCGTCTATGAGCTTTGGCAAGCTCTAAAAGACAAGCACGCGTTAAAAAGAAACATGAACGTACAATTATTTTTGCATAGATACATCACATGTAAAATGAAGTTGGACAAAAATGTGTCTAATCACGTAAAAGAAATAATTATAATGATGAAGGACTTGGAAGTTACCAGAACTGCTGCACATAACTTCAATGTTGAACAATCTCTTGCATACCTTCAACATGACTGCCACATGAGTGAACGAGGTCGATCAAAAGAATTGTTGAACTTTCCTCAGTCTTGGAGGATGACGTCAAGTCATCATGCCCCTTATGCCTTGAGCGACACACGTGCTACAATTGCCGGGGAAAAGGGGCCATCGAGAAGGACATGGCCAAGGAAAATAAGAAGATCGATATTTTTGACGTGGAGGAGGCTATTAAAGGGCAGGAGGATGAGACTCACGTTGTGCACCAATGCAAGCAAGTTAGATCAAGCTTCAGTCGTAGGAAGACGTAGTTCAAAAATAAGGTAGGGCACAATGTTGCAAGAGGGGCTTACCACATCAATGGGAAGTTTGGCCATTTCAAGGCCAACTATCCTAAGGGATTTAGACAAAACAACAATAAGGGCTCACCCAACTAACAAGGAGGCTGAAGATCGAGAAAAGATGCAGGCACCAACAAGTTCTCCTTCGCCACCATGGTGGACCGCAACATGATAACAACGAACATTGAAGGGTGGTGGATCGAGTCGGGTGCGACTTGCCACGTTGCCAAGACCAAAGATGGTCTTATTGACTTAGGCTTAGTTTGACAACTGGAATCAGGGTCAAAACCGAGTGGGTTCTGACCCTGGTTCCGCCTGGTTCTCCAAACGATGTGACGTTTTGGAGAACCGGGCACAGAACCAAATGTTGGAACCTCAGCGTCATGTGACCTGAGGTTCCAGCTTCTGGTTCCTGCTAACAGTAGGAACCGGAGGTTCTGCAACAAATGGAACCTGACTGACAACATTTAATGCTGCCTTTTTGGCAGCATTAAATGTTGTTCTTTTTTTTGGATTATTTTATTGAAAATTATACATTTAAATAATATATTTTAATTTTATATTAACTTAATAATACAATAGAATTATTTTATTATATTTTTTATTACATTAACTTATATTTAATTGTATTATTTACGGAATTAATTTTATATTACATAAACTATTTTTTAAGAAATAATTTATTACCTTATAACTAATTTATTTAATATTTTATTAAGTTAAATGTGATTATATTAAATTTTGTAAATTATTTAATTGTATTATTCACGGAAATAATTTTATATTACTTAAACTTATTTTTTAAGAAATAATTTATTACCTTATAACTAATTTATATAATATTTTATTAATTTAAATGTGATTATATTAAATTTCATAAATTATTTAATTGTATTATTCACGGAAATAATTTTATATTAATTAAATTTATTTTTTAAGAACTAATTTATTACCTTATAACTAATTTATAATACAAATTATTTATTATTAAAGGATAATAATTATTTAAACAAAAAACATTATGAAAGTATTATTTTTAGAATAATATTTTNATTTATTACCTTATAACTAATTTATAATACAAATTATTTATTATTAAAGGATAATAATTATTTAAACAAAAAACATTATGAAAGTATTATTTTTAGAATAATATTTTGCAACATTAATTTTATAATAATTATTTTTTAATAGTTTTAGCCGATATATTTTATATAACTTATTTTTATGAAAAAGTTAATGATATTAATTTTATATTACTTAAACTTATTTTTTAAGAAATAATTTATCACCTTATAACTGATTTATAATACCAATTATTTATTATTATAGTTAATAATTATTTAAACAAAAAAATTATGAAAGTATTATTTTTAGAATAATATTTTGCGACATTAATTTTATAATTTATTTTTTTAATAGTTTTAGCTGATATGTTTTATAAAACTTACTTATGAAAATATTAATCTATGATATGAATTTATATTACTTATTATAATTTTTAAATTCAAATTAAACTTATTATTATTAAATATATATTTTATATTTTTGGTTCTCACTTTTATCCAAACACTCTTAGAACTTATCTATAATCATTATATTTTTAGTTCATCCAAACACAATTAGAATTAATCTATCAAATCAAACTATTCATCGGAACCCGGAGAACCTCCGGTTCTATTTGCCAAACTAAGCCTTAAAGAATTAACAAAGGGGCAAAAAAAGATATACATTGAAAATAACACATACCTCATTGTTGAGGGTATTGTTGAACATAAGCTGAATCTAGGTGATAACTTTATGATACTAAAGAACATGTTATACGAGTCAGGATTAAGATGTAATTTAATTTTTGTTCTGTTCTTTTGTAGAAGAACTTTGAAGTTATGTTTTATAGTGGTCGAGAAGTGTATGCAACTAGAAGGTATGCACTCGGTCAGGACTTGTTCTGCATGAATATAATAAAGAGTGATAAAATAAAAGACTTTTCTCAATATACTATATGTTATTTGTTCGATTATGGTCTCTGGCATGAGATATTAGAACATCTAGAAATTTAAAAAATAAAACAAATAAAGAAGATGAACTTAGTGTCCGAAAATTTGTCACGAGAACAATGCATAGTCAGCTCAGGAATAAGTTGAATTTCAAGATGAAAACATGCATGTTTATTCGATATTGTGAAATATTCAAAGAGAATAAATTCTTCCAATAGGAAAAAGGGCTCGGATAGCCACTTCGTTCGAGATAGAGTTCATAAAAAAACTCATAAAATTGAATTGTGTTCCTAAAATCGAGCAAATTGCAAACATTCTAACAAAAGGAATAAGATAAATTTCATGGGCAATCCTCTCAAACTACAGTTGTATCTGAACTACCCTCCAAGTTTTCCTTTTCTTTTTCCATAGAACTTCCCCAACTATATATATATATATATATATATATATAT
>LTAE01000811.1:12725-61661 GCA_001647135.1 Pontederia paniculata
CGACCGGTCTTCCTTTGATTCCTCTTCATACTCCATTATCGATCGGCCTCTTTTCCTCTTTGGTCGACCGTTTATGCTCGCTCCTCCACATAGACTCTTCTATTGTTGGTCGACCACTTTATGTACTTAGGACGCCCACAGCACACTTGTAGTTCTTCTAATATATATTACGTGTGCATCGGTCGTCCATTCCTTCAGCTTAGGTCAACCACTACTCTGAACTTCAATATATCTTGTTGCAGAAATCAGCTCAACAAGTTCATTAGTATAGACTGAGTTCACTTACAAATTTGTGATCATTCAAAACATTCTCGGGATCCTAGATTCAACAAGCAAAGTTGAAGGGCGTTCTATGAAAAATGGAGGGTAGCTTAGTTACCACTATTATACCCGGGGTTTATTCGTGAAATTTATTTAAAAATAATCAGAGGCAATAATACAAGTAATTAGTGGCAAAGTTGGGGATGTTAGATATGTACCAACCTTAATTTGACAAGAGTGCTCAATAATAGGCATCATTTCGGAGTAACAAGTATTATGTTATCTAGTTATTATAGTTACATTTAGTTGTCAGATACTCACTATATAACATATGAAGTTTTTTCAGACTTTTATTTATTTAAAAGCTAGTACTATAAAAAAAACTTAATATGGTTTTTTTGGATAGGAATCATTTTGTAGGTTTATAATTTCTCACTAAAAAGTTTATTTTACATTATAGAATTCTATCCAAAAAAAGTTTATTGGTTACAACAAAAGTTTATTTTTCTCCTATTAGATTAATTAGTTGTTCAACTTAACACACTTTTACATTATAGAATTCAATTCCCTAACCAATTAAATCAATAAATTAATTTTAATTGACATAATTATGTTGTAACCAATATAATGTGATTTGGTTTATTTTTGCTTATTGATTACAATGTAGAAAAACTAGGAGAATTCCATATCTCCACCAATTTGCATCTGAGCTTTGATGGAGGTGTCAGAAATATGGGTCAACATTGGGTGAGATGATGACCCCCCCTGACCCCTGTAATTCATGCTACTTTCACCTAACAAGTGCTGATTCCCCCAACAGTAATGAACTGATGATGATGTACATGTTCCCACCAAAATGCTCAAGAAGTAGTCTTGAAGCAATTTGAATCCTTTCTTGGCTTTGACACAGACTGGGCATGGAAGGTGGTACCAACACTACATGTGAACTCATTTAGGTAAAACAAAAAAGAAAAGAAAAGAAAATGCTATTAAAAACTTTTTCCTTGGCATTTTCGTAATTCGATCTTACAATTCTTCGAGATTCAGCTCGATGTCAATTTAACCAACTGTTAGATGGTTAATGACTTCACATGCCACAAAATCAAATTTCAAAGGATCGAAATCAGGCAGACCTGAATTTCATGCTTCTTCAATATAGGGCCGGTGTCGGTGCCTGCATTAGACACTGAAGTTTATGTCGGTGCCGGCAAGATCTGATTCTCAGCGTATAGGAAGGTCTCATAGCTTCAATGTGCTGAGATGAGGTGAAAGGAACGAATAATAAGGTGCCAGCCAATTGATGCAGCATCTCCCTTAATTTCTTCTCAAACAGCTCCATGGTGGAAAAAACGAAAAAACAAAAGATCAGTAGGCCTCTGCCCTGCAAGAGTGTCGGTAGCTCACAATTTTAGTTGCGTCACTTATTTCAGTAGCCTCTCTCTCTCTCTCTCTCTCTCTCTCTCTCTCTCTCTCTCTCAACATGTACAGTAATAAATGTGTTAGAAAGTGCCCAATTTTGATCCTCCTTTTCCATCATAAGCAGATTAATCTCACTTTTTCAGATATGTCCTTCCTCCGTTTTCAATCGTCGGTCTAATTCGGGAGCTTTACTTGGTTCATCCCGTATCATATATCTGCTGCCTATGACAAATAAGCATTGCAGAGAATTTTTTTAATATAAAATGCTTGCCATTTGATCAACCCCCAATGAGATCATATCTCCTTTCTATTGGCTCCCATGTGGTTGCAGAAAATTTCTTATAGCTTGTATTATGAACTTCTATTAATCAATGTTTTTCACTACTAATTATTTCCTGAACTTTGTAACTTTCAGGAGCAAATTACCAGCTACTTTGAGCTGGAATTGAATGCTGATTCAGTTGAGGTATTTCCGGTATATTACAGATTATTAAGTTTGATATATCAGATATATTTATTTGCAGAATTTATCTCGTCAAAATGACATCTAATTACTTCTGTGTTCTATTGCTGATAAACTGAACTGCACTCAACTGGAAAAAGCTTTATTCACAGAATTAAACTGGACTGACATTCCAGTTACATCTCTAAACTAAACAGGCGTGTAAACAACATCCCCACCTCTTTCTCTCTCTCCTCTCTCCTGCTAATTATGGCTTACACCAACTTTGAGATACCTTTATAACGACAAGTGTATCAGTGCGGGAGTTCGCGTGTTTTCAAAGTATAAGTTGCTCTCTCTTTACTCTCTCACCTACTTTCTCTCTTTTTTCCCTATGTTTTTCAGTGTTTAGTGCCGTATAGTATTAAACATTAATATGATGATTATTAAATTTTATAAAAAAACTGAACTTAACGTTTTTAATGTCATTTCTTCTTATCCACTTTATTCTTCTTTGCTATACTAACATCTCAATAAAATCAATCATATTATTAATATTTTATCCTTATTAATAGTAACCAGAGTTTTTCTTATAAAAAAATCATTATATTTATTTCATTACAACTAATTATTTATTATTATATTATTATTTATATATTTCTTATCCATATATTATAATATTTTTTCGTTAATATCATACATTTTTTTAATGAGTGCCTAATATAATTTTTTTTATTAGAAGTGCATAACCTTTTCTATCAAAATAAAATATAAGATATAAATATTTATTATTCATACATTACATCTTCTCAGTAAATCTTTTGCATCTTATACTTTATTTTATCAAAAAAATATTACACACTCCCTTATCATTAAGATATATACTAATCAAAATATATTCACTTATTTGCATTACTTTTTAGGATATCTAGAATTTAATACCTAAATTAAATTTAGTGATAATCAACAAATAAAACCACTGAAAAAATACTGAATAATGATTTATTTATAAAAAATTAATCTGAATTACATTATAAATCATATAAATAATATAATATAATGATAAATAATTAGGTGTAATTAAACAAATAAATAGTAATAAAATGTTATGTTTTTTCATAAAAAATGTGGTATTAATAAAAAATGATATTATAATATAAATCTAAGAAATTATATAAATAAGACATCTAGAAATAATTAATTATAGTGAAATAAACAAAAAGTAATAAAAAAATATGGTTAGTATTAATGAACATATAATATCATTAACTTTCTTGAGAATGTATCAACTTTTTGAAAAAAAAGTTAATCAAGTTATTTAATAATATAGAATAAATAAGGGTAAATTGAGAAAAAGGAGTGCCATTAAGATTTTGAGAGTGGCACTAAGCCACCCTTTCCTTAATGAACTAATTACATAATCTATTTTGCTGCATGTAATTATAAATTAATGTTACTGATTTTCGACAGAACATTTATCAAGATTCATTCACAATTAACAAATATTAGAATTGTGCATTTGTTGAGTTTTCAGCACCAATGATCTAAAAAGTTCTTGTTATGGCTTTCTGAATTCGCTATTCAGTTAAAACAAACAAATTAAATTATATTTTTTTTATTTGAAGAAGGAATAATATGCATTCGGCACAAGGATACAGTATTCAAATTTCGTAGGTTATAAGTTCATTTCTCAATTATACAATTTTGCACATAAAGAGTCTATAGAAATGCAGTATTACTTCACTTTCAAATTTTTAATTAATGGTCTAAATCAAATTAATAATAAATTTAAACAAAATTTAATCTTAATTATGCACTTTAAATTTAACAATCCTAAGATAGTACTGTTATCTAATATTACACCTTCATTTTTGTGTAAGAGTTCAATGAAGGTGTACTAGTTCACATTATCTATATTTTAAAATATTAAAATTTAAATTAATGGTATAAATAAAAATTAAAATTTTTAAATAAATTTTAATTTAGATCATACATTTTAGATTTGATGTTTCAAAATATAAGATAACATATATGTAGTGTTATCTAATACTACATCATTTTTTTTATATCGTAATAATATGAATTTATTAATGTAACTATGTCCCTAAATGATAGCTAACCTTAATTTAACCAAAAAAAAGTTTTAGGTTGTATTTTACATTAATAGCAGATTAATAAGTGAATAGCAATTTAAGAGCGGATATAAGTTTATTTAGCAAACAACGATTGACTATTAAAAATTAATATTTAGCGGTTCATTAATGTGATAATAAAAATATATTTGATAAATATGGTGATGAAATTAATTAATAATTATAAAAAATAACATAGGTAGGCTTAATAAATTAATATGATAAATAATTTAATTTATAATACTATGTACTTTTTAATTATATTTTATGTGATTTATGATAATTAATTTGAAATATTTTTTAACTAAATATACATGCATAAATAAAAAAAAAATAAAAAAATTATATGTACTAAGTCAACAATATTTAAAAGCTAACAAGTAGTCATAATTAATATGCATAGCTAAATCACTAATAAAAATTTTAATAAGAAAGAAGGATAAACTGAGTATAAAAGTTCAACATTTATTTTTTATTTATTAACGTTAATAAAAATAATCTACCATTCAATCGCTAATCACTAATATATAAAATTATTTATCAAATATTTTATTATAAACAAATAATAATTTGATCAAATCAAACCTCTAAATTTTAATCTAAATTTTATTTTTTTATTTGTCAAAAAGACTCTTATTCAAAGTGTTTTAGGTTAGCATCGTAAACTCTATTATGAATCCTTTTTCGGGTTCGTAATAACTTTTTGATTCCTTATTAAAATTCATATTCATTAGCAAAAAATAAAATCATATTGACATTTCCACATCGAATTAAATTATTCGGACTTTAACACAAAATGTCATATTATTTGTAGCACAAATGACGATGACAATGAATTATCCCTGAATGTATAACAAACACCTTTGATTCTCAAGCCTCAACAACCTAAATATCCTTGCAAATATATGACATTAATTGTTCATTGTGACATGATATTTGAATTATAATTTAAGAAAAAGTTTTTTAAAAAAATCGTTGGTAAGATATGAACATTAGTTACTTAATTAGCAACCAAAATTAAATCATCTAAATCCGCAGTCAAAAGTCTTAACCATTCAAGCAAAAAATGTTCGGAGAAAAGGACTTTGGTATCTAGAGATGCGAGTTCAAGTTCTAGGTTGATAGTCGAGACCATTAGAGCTTTTATTTCATTTTAGTTGATAATATTTTGAATTTTACTTTATTTTAAAATTTATTTGTTTTTTAAATTTATTAATATGAAATAGTTAAAGGTGTCATCTCGTATGGAAATTTTGTTGGACAACTAGTTTGAGAAGGTGAAAGGTGGTTCTTCGGTCGAGGGTGTGGTGATGGAGGACCATCTTATTTTTCAATCTGAATATTTTTTAGATAAATATCTTAATTTTTGAAAACTATTATGAAGTCTTTATAAGGTTAAAGTTAGGAGATGATCTGATTCACTATAATTCTTTAGTCTCTCATCAATTAATATTTTTATTATCGTCCGAGACCTAATTCAGGGTGAACTTTTGTAAAACTTATATGTTTTTTTTATCTCTCTCAATCGATATTCGCAACAATTCTTAGAAATGATCAATCCAACATGCACTTTAAAAATTATATTTCAATGAATTTTTTAATAAATAGTTAGTAGGATTATATTAAAATATTAAATAAAACTTATTATAGAGAAATTGCTCATATATCCAAGTAGGTGTATAGTAAATAATAATATCAATTTTTATCTTATTTATACCTATTATTGATGAGAATATCTAATTAATTCGATTTCGGGACGAGATTGAAAAGCTATGACTTCATAAATTCCAACAAAAGTGGATTATATTCATAAAATTTCTTAAGATGAAAATCTTAAAATTACATCTTATTTTATGTGTACAACTTTACATAAAAAATATATTTGATATATTTTGTCCTAGTATTTGTTATGGAGTAGTTAATACTCGTCCCAAAAATTTCTAAAAAAATTATGCTCGAGATCAAACCTAGGACAAGTTTTATCTTGGAAAAATACTACATCCTCCTAATTTAATCCTCTTAATATTCACGTACTCAAAATACTTCTAAAAGTTGATATAATTACAACATGTACCATGTGAAAGAGCTAGAAGAACTTAAAAGGATTAATTAGAAGGATATAACACCTTTATTCTGATATCAGACTGATTTATAATATGTTTTCTGCAATATTAATTATTGCTAAATGTATAATTATAAAGATTATTTTTTAATCGATTAAGTTTTTTTAAAAAGTTGATAGAACCTCTAATTTTATAATATTTTTTTATAAAATTAATTTTCTCGTCAATTAAATGAAAGTTAAAGCGAACTTTAATAGAGAAAAAACAAGCAAATATTTGGTGATTACTTTCTATAAAAAAAGGCCTTTAAATTAGTGGACAGAATCGTGCAAATAAAAAAAGGCAGCAGATCTACTTTTGTTTTTATTATATTATATAAGGTTCATTAATTTACTCCAAATGCCCCTCCCTCAGTATCTTGCCTCCAATCTATAAATGCTCGTCAGATCTCGACTCCTCTTCCTCGCGCTCCCTTCGCCTCTCCGCTCTCCTTTCTCGCTCGGCCTCTCCTCTCTGCCGCGGAATCGCTTCCAGCTCCGCTTCCACAGGTAAATGACTACACTGCTCTTCTCGTTTCCTTTCTCCTTGTTCTTTCCATTGTTTCAGAGCCTCCTCCTACGTGCTCCTCCGGTTCTCCTTGATACCTATTCGGGTATAAAAAAATGATCTTTCTTCACTAGATCTGAATTCTGGTGGTATTGTAGTTTCAGTGGTACGTTGTTCGGTTAAAAATCAAATTTTGATTTTTTTTCTGGAGCTTAATGTTGATATGGAGACGTCTCTGGTTCGGAATTCTGTTTCGTATGTCGTTTTGATCGGCATCGGGGGTTAAATCTGAATGGTTTGTTTCTTTCATTGTTTGGACGTTTAATGTTGTCTATGTCAAGTGGTTTAGATTCAGATCTCGTTCTGGATGGTTGATAGTAACTGGATCTGACAATGTACATGCAAAAGACACAATCTTTGGCTTTTATGAGAGTAAAAAGTTCTGGATCTTTGATTTGCTGTGGTGGTACTGAAGCCGATTGGATCTGGCATCCATTATGTCAAAGCCACAGTTACTTGGTTCAAGTGCTCCTATGTGAAGATCTGATGTTATCCTTGTGGTTTGGATTTGTAAACCTCTTGCCACCTGCATTTTGCTCTACTGGATTGCAGATCTAACGAATGCAGTCATCTTTGCGGCTTTCTGTTGAATAGCACATCTGCAGCATTCTGTCATCTCAAAAAGATAACTTCTGAATCTATTCCATGACATGTCTAATAATTGTGCATCGAAATATTAAGTGTGTTTTAATCTCGTATAAATCATATTGTCAGGCTATCTGCATCTTGCTTCTTCACTTCATAAAATATTATGTAACAATTATTACGTGTGAATGATTGTTCCTAGCTGCAGACGACTGTTTTCCTTTTTATTTTTCCTTCTATAGTACTTGTTTCCAATTCAATATTACTTTATTAGATTGTTTTATCCATTCCCTGTTCACTTTTTATTAAAGCACCATCATGGCAGTGAGGCAGTCTTGTGATCCGTTTCATTTCATTTCACATGCCTTGGCACGTAAGCTAGACAACAGTCTTTTTACACCCCCACCAAAAATTGTTGGAAAATGTCCTAATAGAATAATACAATGATGTGAATGGGTGCAAACTGTTCCCTTTATTTAGTTATTTTCTTTAGAAATGTCATTTTTTTCATGCATTTTTTCAATTCATGTATACCAACCCCCCTTCGCCCCTTTCTGTAGTTGACATCCCAACCCATCTTGATTCTGTTTGAATACAAGTATTATAGTTTATTATAGGGACAACAAAAGTTGATACTGTTATAACTTTTTCCTTGTAATGTAACATGCAAATGAGACATCATCTTCTTCTCTTGTCTTCTCCCTTCTTTCTTCTTTCATGCTATGTTAGCAAAGTTTGGCATGCTAAAGGAGGATTTTTTTGTTTTGCCCTTGATGAAGCAATACTGCCTTGTTTTCTATGAATGTGCAGAAAGATGGCCTCCCACATTGTTGGTTACCCTCGCATGGGTCCTAAGAGAGAACTCAAATTTGCACTGGAATCGTTCTGGGATGGAAAAAGCAGTTCTGAAGACTTGCAGAAGGTTGCTACTGACCTGAGGACTTCTATTTGGAAGCAAATGGCTGATGCTGGGATCAAGTACATTCCCAGCAACACCTTCTCTTACTATGATCAAGTGCTTGACACTACGGCAATGCTTGGCGTTGTTCCCGAGAGATATTCCTACAGTGGTGGTGAGATTGGATTTGATGTTTACTTCTCCATGGCTAGAGGAAATGCTTCAGTACCTGCTATGGAGATGACCAAGTGGTTTGACACCAACTAGTAATCCATCTAACACAACTCAACATTTAATTTAGTAATGCTTCCGTTTTATGTCTGTGCTCAAATGTTTATATATCTTGTTACTCAGCCATTTCATTGTCCCTGAATTGGGCCCAAATACCAAATTTACCTATTCATCCCACAAGGCTGTTTCTGAATACAAGGAAGCGAAAGCGGTATGTGTCTCCAGAGTATAGTTGTTTTGACTCATTACAATGATTGATTATGCTTTTATTTGAAGTTTTCTGTTACAAAATTAACATTTTCCTTTACCACTTTAGATTTCTCTCTATCATATCTTCATGATATTGTGCACAGTTGACATAACGATAAAAGACTCGATGTTTTTCAGCCTGTAATGAAAGCATTAATCAACAGATCCCAGATTACATGCTTATCTTGTTGGATCTGTCAGTCTGTAGATCAAGTAGCTTGAAGGCTCTAGCATCCATGCTGTTCTAACTGAAAAAAATGATTTTTTCTTCTGTACATTAGCATGAAGTCACGTATGACAAATGATTTTGAATTTCGTGGTGCAAGATCTTGTCTTTGCAAATTGCAATGACTCAGGCTGTGATTTAGGCCTTGAAACCATCTTTGCTTTTTCCTGCTTATTTTAATCATGTTTCCTATAATTTTGTTAACCTGCTGTATTTTTCATTGTGCAGCTTGGAATTGAAACAGTTCCTGTGCTTATTGGACCAGTGACATACTTGTTACTTTCAAAGCCTGCTAAAGGTGTAGAGAAATCATTTTCTCCTCTTTCACTTCTTGGAAGCATTCTTCCTGTTTACAAGTAAGAATCCTCACACATCTTTATCTGTTTTTGTACCTCTTTGTTTTTTTATCTTCTAACCTATGCTATTTTTTCCTACTCAGGGAAGTTATTGATGAACTGAAGGCAGCTGGTGCATCATGGATCCAGTTTGATGAACCAACTTTGGTGTTGGATCTTGAAGCACACCAGTTGGAGGCTTTCACAAAGGCCTACTCAGAACTAGAATCATCCCTTGCTTCCTTGAATGTGATTGTTGAGACTTACTTTGCTGATGTCCCTGCTGAGGCATACAAGTATGTTCTTTTTTCATTCTAACTTCTATCGTCTTTTCATGCCTTTAACATATCAATCATTTTATTTATCTCTTTGTTTGTCACAGGACCGTCACTGGCTTGAAGAGTGTTTCTGGATTCGGCTTTGATCTTGTCCGTGGAACAAAGACACTCGACTTGGTTAAAACTGGTTTCCCTTCTGGTAAATATCTTTTTGCTGGAGTCGTGGATGGAAGGAACATTTGGGCCAATGATCTTGCAGCTTCTCTTAGCACTCTTCAGGCCCTTGAGACAGTTGTGGGGAAAGGTATTTTATTCTGAGACACCTTTCTTTCATTTTTGTTGACTACTCCTCTTATCTCTTATCTCTTCTTTTAGACAAGCTTGTCGTCTCAACTTCGTGTTCGCTCATGCATACCGCTGTTGATCTTGTAAATGAAACAAAGTTGGACAATGAAATTAAGTCATGGCTGGCATTTGCGGCACAAAAGGTGGTTGAAGTGAATGCCCTGGCCAAGGCACTGGCTGGTGAAAAGGATGAGGTAAATATGAGTGTCATACATATATCCTTCTCCAAGGTTGGATTTAGTGCCTTTTATGAATATGAAAATCTCCATTCCCCTCTATTTTTCTACTACCTTATTGGTTTCAGTTATACTAAGAGCAGATTTCATAATTGTAACATTCTGTTATCAAATTATACAGGCTTTCTTTTCAGCAAATGCTGCTGCTCAAGCTTCAAGGAAGTCATCCCCTAGGGTAACCAATGAAGAGGTTCAGAAGGCTGTAAGTATCTACAATTTGGTAGTTCATTTCCATTTCTCTATGATGACTCTTGGCTTACCATTTCATGGCATGATATCACAGGCTGCTGCTTTGAAGGGCTCCGATCATCGCCGAGCTACTCCTGTTAGTGCTAGATTAGACGCACAACAGAAGAAGCTGAACCTCCCTATTCTTCCTACAACTACAATTGGCTCGTTCCCTCAGACAATGGATCTTCGAAGAGTCAGACGTGAATACAAGGCTAACAAGTAAGTGCACTCTAAGTGAGTTACTATCTTTATTAAATCCTGCAGTAATTCCTCAACTGTCATAATATTCTTTCAGGATATCTGAGGAGAACTATGTGAAGGCCATTGAAGAAGAAATTAGAAAGGTTGTCAAGATCCAAGAAGAACTTGATATTGATGTCTTGGTTCATGGGGAGCCTGAGGTAAGTTTTTTAAGTGAATTATAACTATATGTTCCTTTCAATATAAATTCATAAAAAATCATCTTCGTTTCACTTGCTGATATATGTTGTGTTGTTGCCATCATATTTTCTGATTCCCCTTTTTTCCTGTTATGCAGAGGAACGACATGGTTGAATACTTTGGTGAGCAGTTATCAGGATTTGCTTTCACAGCCAATGGTTGGGTGCAGTCTTATGGGTCACGATGTGTTAAGCCCCCAGTCATCTATGGTGACGTGAGCCGACCTAAGGCTATGACAGTATTCTGGTCGAAATTGGCTCAGAGTATGACTGCTCGCCCAATGAAGGGAATGTTAACCGGTCCAGTGACAATTCTTAACTGGTCTTTTGTTAGGAATGACCAACCAAGGTGAGCTAAAATGCCCAAGAAAACACAGTTGTTTTGCTGACTTGTTTATCTTCATATCATTATAATCCATTAAATTCAATATCATGCTTGCCATCAGGTTTGAGACTTGCTACCAGATTGCTCTGTCCATTAAGCAAGAGGTTGAAGATCTTGAAGCCGCAGGCATTCAGGTTAGGTTCTTGTTAACTTTCAAGGAACTTCATAAATTGAACGTTCTCTGTGATACTCTTTTGACATGAAACAATTTTCTTGGTCGATTTCAGGTTATCCAAATTGATGAAGCTGCTCTTCGTGAGGGTTTGCCTCTTCGCAAGTCCGAACATGCTTTCTACCTTGATTGGGCTGTCC
The DNA here is from genome assembly GCA_001647135.1 of Pontederia paniculata. Taxonomy (NCBI): domain Eukaryota; kingdom Viridiplantae; phylum Streptophyta; class Magnoliopsida; order Commelinales; family Pontederiaceae; genus Pontederia; species Pontederia paniculata. The sequence continues at coordinate 24,400 of LTAE01000811.1, forward strand.
ACTCATTCAGGATCACCAACTGTGGCGTTCAAGACACAACTCAGGTTCATTCTTTTCTTCTACATCACTTTTCAGAATCATATCAGATTGAAACATGACATATTCTTTTTATTTCTTTTTTCTTGATCATTACATTGTCCTAACTGAGACTTTCTTACAGATCCACACACATATGTGCTATTCCAACTTCAATGATATCATCCAGTCCATCATTGACATGGATGCTGATGTGATCACAATCGAGAACTCTCGTTCTGATGAGAAGCTTCTATCTGTGTTCCGTGAGGGGGTGAAGTATGGTGCTGGCATTGGCCCGGGTGTTTACGATATCCACTCCCCCAGGATCCCATCAACAGAAGAGATTGCAGACCGCATCAACAAAATGCTTGCTGTGCTTGAGACCAACATCTTGTGGGTTAACCCTGACTGTGGACTCAAGACCCGCAAGTATGCCGAGGTTAAGCCTGCTCTTACCAACATGGTCTCTGCCGTTAAGGTCATTCGCTCAGAGCTGGCCAGTGCCAAATAAGTTTTCACAACAGCATCCTACCCTCAGTTCCTTTGATCTAGGAAACGAATATCATAATTCTCTGAAATGCTCATTTTGAGCATGTTGGAGAAGACTAGTTCTGTTTCTCGGAAATCTTCTGTTTTATCGCCGGTTAATTCTTAGGTTATTCTTATTCTGTTTTACTTCTTATGGTTGAAAAAGGAACGAAATGTTATTGTTCATTCTTTCTATGAGTTGATGAAATTTTGTCGTTCGTATCCATGCTCAATTCTCAAGCTTCTTTTCTAATTGCCCTTTGATACATATACTTATGTGCATGCTACTTTTGCAAAGTTTCAAGTAAATTCTTGTACATTCATCTTCTATTTTTCGATTGCCACCATAGCTCTCGGAGCTTTGCTCCGGCTAATTTATATCATTTTGGGTCATCCGGTTGTGACAGGTGATTTGCATTTAGAGGGACTCGAACTCGAGTCACCTTTAAGCAAGGAGTTGTTTTGACCATCTGTGCTTTACATCAATTAAACGAGTAAAGAACGAAAAAAAAATGTTTAACGGAATATATAAAAAATATAGAATATTGTACAGTAATAAAGAATTTTACAATTGAAGAATTATTGAAGGTAATGGAAGGAGCAAATTCAATGGCGAATAAATATAGAAATTTAATCAACTATTAAATATAAACTTGCCAAGATGAATATAAATTTAGATGTGATGATAAAACTCACATTGCTCATCCCGATATGTAATGTGATTGCCTTCCCAAGACTTCACAAGATGCGTTCACGAATTTTCAATACTCTACCCAGTCTCTCTCATTCATTGTGAGTTTCACTTTAAGATAGGTCATGTAAATTTGGTAAAAGTCATTCTTCTTTTGAGTTGATTCACCAAGAAGTGCTTTAAGATGATATAGGATATCATAAGTCATTCGTCCAATGAATCGCCTCATCGGAAGTGCTCAAGAATTCCATGAGAAGTTAAATACGAAAGTAACAATGTAAATATGTTGTAACTCCATTAGAAGACACATGACCACATGGTAGAATGTCCTCCTAAGAGCGCTACGACATCATATATGCATATCTTGACTTTATAATTGACTCTTTGATCAGTTAACAAAATGCGAAAGAAAATTTTTAAAATTCAATTTTCATAGCATAAATATGTGAAAGTCTTACATCATATATAAATATCTCAAACTATTACAACCTGAGATAAACTAAAACAAGAGACACTAAGGATAAATAAGTTATGTGCAAATTGCAGTCACCATGAGCATCGGTTGTCGCATGCACCACCAGCCATCACCTATGTGGATCAAGCACTTGCAAGATCCAAAACAGAGAAAAAATAATCCACCATGAGCTATAATGCTTAGTAATGTAGGGTAATAATAGATAAACATAACATGATAAATAAATACATGAATACATTAACGACAAGGAGATCAAAATATCAATTATTCTTTTAGCATACCTCTTTCATCATCTTTCATTACTTAGCTTAATCATCTTTCTTTGTGTAGGGAGTGAGCTATGACAAGTAGTCAAACATCAATCACTCAATGCCTATGTTACTTTACCTAAGGAGTAAGCTATAGCCAAGGGTTAAACATTAATTACTCCAATACTTTTCTTTACTTCAGGAGTAAGCTATGGCCAATGACCAAACATCAATTACTCCACTTGATCATCTTTCTTTCATTATTTCATCATCCAATCATACTTTATCTTTCATCAATCGATCAATCCTTAGCTATCATCATCATTCTTCAATCAATCATTAATCTTAAATTCTCTAATTGAATATGTCAATGCAATCATTATACCAAGTGATTATCTTTATTATATTTGACTTATCACATTAATGACTATAGGTTACTTTAAGAGTTACTTTGGTGACTTTAAAATGACTAATGAGTCTTGGAGGTCTCACTAATGGGTCAATGGGATGCACATACAATGGCCACTGAGGATGCTCGAGAAATCCTTTCATTGTAGGACGAGAAAAAGACAAGCAATACGAACAAGATGACAATTGCCTTACCCGTCCTATCTTTAAAATATTGTGTTCCTAGCTTTAACGGTATATGACGACCTCAACATTTATGTTAGGTGAAGCATGGTGACCCCTTTATCTTGTCCACATAATTAATCCTTAATAATTAGGAAACAACCTACTACTTTTTAATCAATAAAAGTTAAGCAATAAGGCTGACACGGGTTGTGTTAGATATGGACACGGTCCGTGTTCAGTGCCTGGTATCACATCATCAAAAGCTCGCTTCAGGCAGTCGACGTGGGTCGTGTTAGAGTGTGACACGGTTTGTGTTATATATGTTCATCATTATAATGTAAACTTCTTAGAACATTGGTCATGTTCTATCTTCAACGTGGGTTGCGTCGCGGTCCGTTTTCTTCATTAAAATAATCAGACCAACTCGTTAAGACAATGCGAGTCGTGTCGTACGTCAAGGGCCATTTTCCACGATCGTACACTTAGGGTTCCACTACTCATCTTCCTACACGATCCGTGTTCGTTCACCACGGTCATGTCATCTTGTTCTTACATTATTAAATCCAATTAACCTGAACACGTATCATGCATCAGAGAGACACAAGCCATATCTGGCTCGTCAATCGTTCTCGTTAAAACAAATGGTGCTTAGGGTTTCATGGCGTTAAGACGTAGATTGCATTCGGGGTGGATGCAATTTGTGTCTTGACAATGCCGATGTGTATTAGGGTTTGCGCCGACGGATATGTGTCGTGTCCGAGATGGACGTGGACCGTGTTACGTCAACACGGTCATGAACTCACCGATGGCGCGGTCTTATCATGATGGACACGAACCGGGTCAGGTGTGATGTGGTTCGTGTTTCACCGCTTGACAATAAATTTTCCATTAACTAAAATATGTAATTCTTGCAAAAAAAAATGTTAAACTAGTCCTGACCGAATTAACTATTCATCTAGGTAATTAAACATGGATTAAACATTCTAATTTTCTTCTTAAACTATCATTACCTATCATGAACTTTAGCATGCAATTTATTTAACATGAATATGTTTATCTAAAGGGATCCTCCTATTTACATACTGAATACTGTAGAGTTATTCTTTATTCAAACTTTGTTATTTTGGGTCCTTATTCCCTCGTCCTCCATGTTGTCCTTCGTCTCCTTCGTGTTTTCCTATGGATTTGGGTGTGGTCATAGAGGAGAGGAAGAGAGATAACTAAGAAAGAGAGGGAGAGAGAAAGAGATGACCTTACCTAAGCACCTGATGGGAGAGAGAAAGAAGAGAGGGAGAGATGTTACAATGGTTGGTTTTTGAGAGAGAAATAAAATAATGAGAATTTCCTCCTCCCTTCTAGGTCTATTTATAGGTGTTTACAGTTAGGGTTTCTCCAAGTTTTAGTTTAACTTCAACTCTTATCTCTCTTTAATTTAATTAAGAGTCCAACAATTAAAATATTACTTATTTAATTTAAATTATGGTTTTATAAAATCATGGGTATTACATATGTTGTTTGTTTATGGATGCATAAAAGTCCTAAAAGTCGATAATTGAAACTTTTGTAATTGTATTATGAAATTAATTATATATATCATAGTATTATTAATACTAATATTATAAAGTATAGTATAGAAACTTAGAATGAAAAAGAAATAGAAAGTAATGATAATGAACAAAAACAAAAAAAGAAGAAAGATTAGATATGTTATTAATGGGATGTACGCAACAAATATTTACAAATTTATTATTTATGAACTAAGATTTGATATCTTATGATATGAATGTAACAAATATCTTGAATTTACAAAATATTCCAATATTTTTTTATATATTATATTTCATGAAATTGTATGGATATAAAATTAAGTTGGTGTGATGAATATAAGGAAGATGAAAAGTTATATTTGTATTAAGGTATATTACTAGTTGATCAATATAATATATGTTTTTTTCATCTTCAACACCAATACATTTTTATGGCAACATTAAGTAATATAGCCAATAGGAAAATAATTAAAATCACAATCTCTCAAACGAAGAGGGGAGGGAAAAATAATAAAAAAAAGATAGTCTGAATGATGAAAGGAGAGCACATCCGCAAATTGGTGAAATGCACTGCATTTAGTTATATACAGATTAGTCAATCATGGAGATGAATTTTAATGAATAATTATAAATTAGAGAAAAAGAGTATGATTGCATGTGTGTACTTCACTGAAATTACGAGTAATGTTAGTGAAATTTAGTGAACTTTCGAGCTTTATAAGGGCCACTAGGTAAATCCAATTAACAATCTTAATAGATAAAAGAATAATAAGCAACAATAACAACAACAACAACAACAACAACAACAACAACAACAACAACAATAATAATAATAATAATAATAATAATAATAATAATAATAATAATAATAATAATAATAATAATAATAATAAAGATAGAAATTAATGCTATTTGAAAAGAAACCACAAATATGGTAGTATCAATTACTCTTCCCAAAGACAAGAATTAATGCTAGTTGAGACAGAAGCACAAAGTTCTAATGATTTTTCAAATGATCACAACACCCTTTAGTGATAATTGAAAGTAAACTCACAAAAAGAACTTGTCAATTTTTTTTATTAGAGTTGTCTGCCCAAATGGCTTTCATCTTGCTTCAGTAGCAACCTATGCAGAAAATCATGATATTGATTGATTGATTCTGTTGTATGCACACATTGTCTAAGAATTGATTCACATTAGAGCCCCATGAGCTTAATGTTCCCCTATTGCCACTACCACTACCTCATTAGTTACAACATAAACATGTACATCATATATGTAATCATGAACATACAAAATTTTGTCAGTGCCTTTTGCCCACATATTATCTTGTGTACAATATCATACAACATGTGTGTTGTGGCTGCAAGCTTGTGTTTAGTTTCTTAGTACAATGAGCAACATTTTCACCATCTATATCCGAGAGGAATTGAAGTTTCTATAGCCGATTAGAACAATTAAATTGTGGAACATAAGGTGATGTGAAATGCAGGGTGACTAATTCTTTTTGTCTATTCATGCAAACGAAATAATGTTGCAATCAATTTCCATTTATTCCTTGCATGGATTTATTTAGAATTCATCCTTTCTTCTTTACAGTAGTTGTTTAGAATCAAATATGAAATTGAAAGTTTAGAATTACTTCACTTCGGTTGGAGGTGTTGTATACTTGTATCATGTTTAATCTTCTAAATTGAAGAGTCACATTCACATTTATTGATGAACATGGTTTTCGTGAGCTATTCTTGCTTAAGGTAAACAAGGGGGACTATTAAATTTTCATGCAATCGGACCATGAGATACCAATTAATTTTGTATAAGCAGCTCAAATTTTTGTTCCATTTTATCAAATTGTGCAATGTTTCTTTCTTATTTTCTTCTTTGAGCAAAAAAAATATCGGGGAAATTATTTCTTAGAAAAACATTTCAATCAACCACAAAAAGGATTGTAACAAGGGTGAAGTTTTTAATTGACTAAACATTTGATTTGAATAGAACTTTGAGAAAATAGAAATATTTTTCGATCTCACATTTATATCAAATCTGAAAAATACAATCTAACTTATATTTAGCAGAACAAAAACAAACTAAATAAAATAAAATAAAATAAAAGAAATGAAAAATAAAAAAATGGATGTAATATTTGGTCATTAATAGAGGCCCACATGTTGAACATAATTCCAAACCCCAACAAATCAAAGGCATTTTAGTCAACTTTGCATATTGTCGCATGAAACCTAATTTCAATTGTGCACAAGTATATATCTCACTGCCTCTTCTTGTCTCATTTCCCAAGCATCTGTCACCATCGTCTAAATGGTCGATCCCCGCCAAAGAAGATGAAGTACAATCCGAGAGTTTCGGTCTCCCGTTGGAAGTCCCGCAAGGTGCATTATACAACGCCTTCGAGCATCCATTGTGTGTTGATAAGTGCCCCGTTCTCCTTCGACCTCCGCAACAAATGCAACGTCCACTCTGTGTCGATGCACAAGGACGACAAGGTGCAGGTGGTGTGTGGCACCTACAAGGGTCACGAGGGCAAGGACATGCAGGTCCACCGCAGGAAGTAGGTCATCTAGTTTGAGCGCATCACACATGAGAAGGTGAATGGATCCACTGTGAACATTGGCATCAACCCATCCAAGTTTGTCGTCACCAAGCTAAAGCTTGACAAGAATAGGAAGGTGCTTCTAGAACGCAAGGCCAAAGGCAAGTTCTCCGCTGATGAGGTTGCTGCCGCTCCCGATGGTTCATCTCTCCAAGAGATCGATTAAAAATTTGATCTTTGTAGATCATTCTTTTTGAATCTTGGGTATCATAGCTTTATCATTGGAGTCGCATTTTTGGTTTCATACGAAGTATTTTAAGCTTTGTCTCTACATATCGTTATTAATGGTTATTAGAACTTGATTGGATTTACATGTCCCAATGAAGTACATGCTACAAGATCTGTTATAATCTGATGTGTTCTTTTGAAGGTTGTCGTTGATGCTCATATAATTTAAATAGTTTTGGTTATTCACACAGTTATTTTAGTGATTGCTTTCATTGAGCTATTGCAAGCTTATTTTTATGATGTATACTGCATTTGCTACAATAGTTTTCTATTAGAGATTTGCTATAATTATGGAATCACTTGGGTGGTGAGATTTGTTGATCCTTTTTGTAGATTGATGATTACAAAACCTATAAGTTACTCAGCATATTTGACTATTTTAGAGTAGTTTACTAGACATGTAATACACGTGTGCCTTCAGTGAAAGATGGATTAGGATTGGTGTTGGGCATTTAATCCCTTGCTTAATGCTTATTGGAAAGTTCATTCCATGTTAACTGTTGTTTAATTTCAATTACATTCTTGTGGCTAAGGCATGAACTTATGATCTGACTTTTGTAGTAGACATTTAATACATGCATGCCTTGGATGAAAGGTGGGTTAGGATTGATGTTGGACTTGCTTCTTGCTTTTGCTGATTAGAAAGTTTATCCCATGTTAACCAGTGTAGTTTTCATTATTTTCTTGCTTCAAAAGTTTTGATATTATGTTATAATCTTGTGTTTTAAATGGGAAGTTGAGTTGTGTTTTGTGATGAGGCTTGAACTCTGAAAAATTTATGTTTTAGTGGAGTGCTTTATTTTTTTTCTTGTTACACTCATTTTCCATTTATTATCGTCATCCCTCGTTGTTTGCTATCTTTGTGTCGATTATGTCGTACCTACCACGAATGTTTTCTGTCATCTATGTTGTTGGTATTGTCATCTTCAATGGAATATGTACTTGTCTCATAAAATCATCCTTCTAAGTGTTTGTTTTTTGTACATGGGCTAGAACATATCTATGGATTTCAATTAGTCGAAAATTTAGTTGACCGTTTATAAATTATTTAATGCATATTTGTTCTATTAGCATTTGCTTATCATCAGAGGTGATTGTAAATATGAACTCACAATTTCTTTAGAAGTTAACTAGGCATACAACTTACTTTCATGGTTGTATGAACTCACAATCTCTTTAGAAGTTAACTAGTCATACAACTTACTTTCATGGTTATATATTCCTATATTCAAGTCTATAATTATGGTGATATGTTTAGATTTTCTATTGTTGTTGAAAGTTTGGATTTGTGCACCTGCTCAATATGTTAGAAAATACTTTCAATATATACATCATACATGTAATCATAATGCGTCTTGCTTGCCATATCTTAAATGTTTTCAATTATTTATATTAGGAACGAATCAAATACCTTATAATATTCTTTCCATTTTTTACTAAGCTTTTATGTAGGTAAATAGCCAATTTTGTCCTCTTGCATTTTATAATTTTTCTTTGAAGAAACAGTTTGTGTAATTCTTTCAAGTGCTAATGCTTTGCCCCCACATTCCCCTTGTGTCGATAAATTAATGATTGGATTCCTGGGAGAATTTTGTTTGGTCATCAAAATAATAGTTATTTGAAAAGAGTCATAACTTGATTATATTAAGAGAATTAATTTTTTAGTTATTATTAAATACAACCATTGTTTAATAATAATAATAATAATAATAATAATAATAATAATAATAATAATAATAATAATAATAATAATAATAATAATAATAATAATAATGTCTAGAACTAATATTTTATCTTTTTATATATCTCCAATATTTCATACCTTTTTTTTATCATATCTACTTTATTTTGTTCGGCTTATTTCTAATAACTTTGATAATATATGTTTAATACATGTGTATAATATAACATGATACAATTATTTATTTTAGTAATATTCGTGCATCTCAGGGGTCAATAAATTATTTATATAAGAAAATTAACTTTTTTTATTGACAATTTATGTAACTAGGATTATTTTTTTATACTCTACATGCATCATGCGCATTAATAGACTTGCTACGATTTAAAGTTATGATGCTTAATTAGAATATGCATAACAAACTCTGATAATCTTTTATTCTGCAAGGTATATTCTATTTTTTAGATAAGAGATTTTTATAAATTTGTAAAAAAAACATTCCAGTAATTATTTTTAAAATTTACTTATTTTGAAAGCCATCAAACATTGGCTATTTGGCTTATCTTAATTAATTACCGCCTCGGGTCCGTTAATAAACCGTTTGACCGATTCAGTCAATTCATCGAATCACACTGAAAAACTTATCCATTATCCGAAGCAAAACTTTTGATTAGCCGATAATTTTGATTTGATTCGGTTAATTCACCAAATTATCCAATTAGAATTATTATATTTTAGAATTTATTAGTAAATTCTTAAACCTTGAATTTATTTTCAAGTCACATAGATATCAAACTCAAAGATAAATCAATAATTGATATAAGTTTTAGTTACACATAAATTTATGCAAGATTAAAAAAAATCAAAATTTTCGTATAATATTGTTTATACGAAACCATTTGTCAAGCAAAAAATAGAAGATGTATTAAAAAAAGTAAAGATCACAAGAATCATATAAAATATATTTGTTAGCATAATAATAATAATAATAATAATAATAATAATAATAATAATAATAATTAATTATTATTATTATTATTATTATTATTATTATTATTTTTATTAATTTAGTTTTTAACTAGATTTTTTATTAATCAACAGACTAGAATTTTAGTATTTATTTCCACAATTTTGGAGGACGGCCGTGGAGCTGTGTCTGCCGATGGCGTCATCTCGTATGAGCAGCAAGAGAAACTTCAGACCTGATGCACGCAGGAAACACACATTGCAAACATGATATCAAGCATTTTTGCCGCAAAGTGGAGTCTATACATATCGCGCAATGCTGTATCAATTTGGTGGAAATCGTATGGATTTTTCCTTAGTCGAGCTCGGAGTGTTAACAGTAATCATCTGAGCATAGGTCAAATGAATAGGCAGGTTGTGGAAAATGCTTATGAAGATATTACTTAGCATGTGATCTAGTTCAACTTCCAATCGTGCTGAGCTACACCACCAATGACTACTAAATCAATGCATATGGAACTCAGAATCTGTAAGCAACAAAGTAAATGCAGTCAAACTGAGAAAAATATTGAACATAGCTTCCATATATTTTAGCCCTATAGTTCTGTTGCAAAAAGATATCTTCTCAAACTACAAGCTTCGCCAAAAACAGGAAGGAGTGAAGGACATTTCCTACAGACTACTACTCCCATTAATTCATCATTGATCCACAAACCACAAACTTGGCAAAACATCATGCGCAATATATAAGATGTTAATAGGAATAAACCATGGTATTTAGATGAGGTCCAAACAAATACTCCCACGAACCCAATCATTAATTTATAACTCACAAAAAGAGATTGTGGGGCCAAGCATTAGCACTTTAAAGAATTACACAAACTGTTTCTTGAAGAAGAAAAATCATATAATGGGATGGGAGACAATTAGTGAGTTGCCAATATTCAAGCTTGGGGACAAAAGGAAAAAATATCATGAGATACTTGATTCGTTTCTAATATAAATAATTAAAAACATTTAAGAAAACAAGCAAGCTACATTATGATACACATTACAGATCCATATTGAAAAAATTGTCAAACATACTGAGCAGGTGGATAACCCAAACTTTGGGTCAAACAATTACAGACAAAATTTAAACAACAAATTCATCTCTATAGTTATGAACATAGGAAAATACAACCATGAATATAAGTGGCATGACTAATTAATTTCTAAAGACAAAGCAAGTGCATACTTAAAATCACATCTGATTATAAGCAAATACCAATAGAAAAAATATTAATATAATAGTTCGTAAGTGGTAGGAAGGACATAAATGACATGAAGATAGCAAATTTACCAATTGAGATCCATAGAAATGGACTAGCCCATGTACAAAAAACAAACACTTAGAAGGAAGATTTTTAGAGACACGTACATCTTGCAATGAAGATGAAAATACAAAGAACATAGATGACAAAAAAAACATCAGTGGTAGGAAAGACATAAATGACACAAAGATAGCAAACATCGAGGGGTCACGAAATTGAATGGAAAAGAGAAAAAATACAACAATCTGCTAAAACATATACTTCCAGAGAATCAAAATCCCATCGTAAAGACACAATTTCATACTTAACACTCAAGATCAAAACATAAGCTCAAACGTTTGAAGCAAGAAAGTAACGAAAATAACACAAGAATCAAAATGGCATCAACTTTGCAATCAGCATTAAGTAAAAAACTAAATGTCCATCATCATTCCCAATCCACCTTTCACCCAAGATATGCATGTATTACATGTCTACCACACATAGTAAGAATGCAATTAAAATCATAACATAGTAAACATGGAAACAACTTCCCAATCGGCATTACACAGGGGATTAAATGACCAACATCAACCCTAGTCCAGCTTTAACCCAAGACACACATGCATTACATGCCTGGTAACCTACTCCCAAATAGCCACATAATTGAGTAACTTACAGGTTTTGTAATCATCAATCTGCTAAAAGAATTAGCAATCTACTACACAAGTTATTCCATGATTACAGCAATCTCTAATAAGTTTAAGACAGAATAACAATTATACTGGATGCAGTACTGGGCGCGAAGATGTTTGCTTACATCATGAAAATAAGCTTGCAACAGCTCAATTTAATAAGCAATGAATAAAGTAACTGTGACAATAACCAAAACTACAAGAAGTAAATTATACGGGCATCAAAACAGCAACACTCACAAGAACTTATCACATTATAACAGATTTTGTAGCACTGTCTTCATTGAATGTAAATCCAAGCAAGTTCTAATAACCATTAAAAAAGAAATGTAAAGACAAAGCTTAAATGCCTCCATAAGGAACCAAAAGTTTGATTCCATCAACAAACACGAAATTAAGCTACGACGCCAAAGATTCAAAATGATCGATCTACAAAGATTTAAACTTTTAATCGACCTCCTGGAGAGATGGACCACCGGCGGCGGCTGCGACCTCTTCGGCGGAAAACTTCCCCTTGGCCTTGTCGGCGGCACGTCCCCGGGCCTTGCGCTCAAGAAGAGCCTTCCGGTCCTTGTCAAGCTTTAGCTTGGTGACGAGAACCTTGGACGGGTTGATGCCAACGTTCACAGTGGATCCATTCACCTTCTCGCGGGTGATGCGCTCGACGTGGATGACCCACTTCCTGCGGTAGACCTGCACGACCTTGCCCTCGCGGCCCTTGTAGGTGCCACGCACCACTTGCACCTCGTCGTCCTTGCGCACAGGCACGGACCGGACGTTGTACTTGTTGCGGAGGTCGGAGGAGAGCGGGGCGCTCATTAGCACGCGACGGACGCTCGACGGAGCCGTGAAGTGCGCCTTGCGGGACTTCCGGCGGGAGCTCGAAACCCTCGGGTTGTACTTCATCTTCTCCGGCGGGAAGCGACGGCTGAGACGACGGCGACGGAGGTTTGGCAGACCAAAGAGGCGTCGGTTTGAGATAAAGGAAATATATATGCACACGATTAGAAATTAGGGTTTTGTGTGACGCTATGCCGACGAGAATGCCCTTATTTTGTTGGGTTTTGTAACATATGTTCATCATATGGGCCTTTAGTAAGGCCCAAACAGTGCTTCCATTTTCGATTTCTTTGTTTCTTTTCTTTAATTTTATTTATTTAAGCTCCGTTTGTACCAAGAGTATTTTCAGAAAAATATATTGAATATTTTCTACTATTTGATAATTATAAAATCATGAAAAAGTATTTTTTTTCTTTATCAGATAAAAAGGCTAAAGTTTAGAAAAAACTTATTACTCTATCCAAAATGAAAATTTATTTTTATTTCACTAAATATCATTTTTATATTTTCAATATAAATTTTCTTCTATATTTCAAATAATCTACCAAATATATAAAAATAAATCATTTTTATAAAAAAGTATTTTTCCTGACAATTTATTTTCATGGACATTAGGTTGTTTTAATTCTACTAAAAAAAAGTTAGGTTGTTTTAGCTAGAACAAATGTGAGTAACATTTATTTTGGTTTTTCTCAAAGTTGTCAATAAATGTTTAGTCAACTAAATAATTATTTTTGGTAAAACGATTTTTTGGTCGAATAACATTTTTTTCTCTAAGGAACCGTTTCCCGGAAAATTTATGATACAACAAAAAAGGGAAACAATTTTTTTAGCTGTTTATACAAAATTAATTGGTATCTCGTTGCTATAACATGAAAATTTAATAGTCCCCATCGTTCACGCCAAATAAGGGGTCATGCATACCATGTTCACTAGTAAATGCCAATATGGCTCATCAAATTAATTTTTTGTGACAGATGTCCAGATTATTAGCACCTGAGTGTTTGAGGTAAAGAGCAAAAGTGGTATCCCTCTGACCAAATTGACGATTTTAGAGCTCGAACTCGAGGCTATTAGCTCCCGGTCCCTCAATTTGAGACACACTCCTGCTAATCAGGTGTGCCAACCAAACTTGATTATTTCGCTTCTCCATATTTATATCATATTTTTTTTCGATAATAATCGGTGAACTCGCATCTTGTTACTCATATATATCGTTTAACTGAAATCGAATTATCCGACTCGAATTCGATTCGGTAAAGGAATAATTGATTTGTCAAAAGAATCCTATCAGATAATTCAATTGATTAATCAATTTTTTATTAAAACTAAAATCAATAAAAAATTATAGTTACTAGTTATTATTACCATATTCTATATTATTCTTATCATATCGCTTTTATTTTCTTAATATATCTTCAATTTTTTGCTTGACAAATGGTTCGTATAAAATTATACGAAAATTTTGAGTTTTTTTAATCTTGTTTATTTTGCTAATTTTATGTGTAATTAAAGTTTATATCTATTATTGATTTGTCTTAAAGTTTGATATATATAGAGAGGTTAATGGGGGTGCATAGTAATTTATTATGCACCATGTGCGGTGTATGATCTGTGTCATTGATTTAAAAATCAATGGTTCAGATCTTATTTAATTAATGACTCAAATTTTTAATTGTAAAAAATTTGGGTCATTAATTTTTAAATTAATGGTCCAAATCATACACCACATTGAATGCGCAGCAAATTGCTATGCATCTTCATTTTTCTCATATATATATATATATATATATATATATATATATTTAACTTAAAAATAAATTTAAAGTTTAAGAATTTAATAATAAATTCTAAAATATAATAATTTTAATTAGATAATTTGGTGAATTACTTGAATCGAACTAAAATTATCGGCTAATCGAATTTTTTGCTCTAAGTAATAAATAAGTCATTTAGGGTGAGTCGATGGATTAATCAAATTGGTTAGACGTGTTAATTAACCAACCCGACATAGGCTCACTTCTATGTTAGGTTGGTAATTATTTAAGATATGTCATGATGGCTTCCAAAGTAAGTATAGTTTCAATTAGAAAAACTTAATGGAGATTATAATTTTTTTTACAAATTTATATAAATCTCTTACTACACAAAATAAAACAAAATATACCTTGTAGAATAAAAGATTATTGGAGTATGTTATGCCTATTCTAATTAAGCATCATAACTGCCAAAAAGTAACTTATTCTATTAACGCATGATGCACATACATTATAGAAATGTAATTATATGATATATAGCGTATGTTTAAATATGCATTTATCATAGTTAGACAATGAAGTCATTTCAAATACTTTTTTATTTTTTTATATAAATAGATTTCTATATTTTATATTATTATTAGTCTATTGACCAGTGAGATGCACAAACATTAAAATATATAATTATTATATTATACATATTTATTAAACACATATTATCAAAGTTAGATAGAGATAAGATGATCAAAATAAAGTAGATATGATAAAAAAGCGTATGAAATTGAGATATATAAAAAGATAAAATATTGGCGTTCTAGATAAAATTATTAGTGTAGATTTTTTTGGTAACAATTATATATTATGTGAGAATTTAAACAATTGCTGAAAGTATTGTTGTTGCTACGACTATTATTATTGTTACTCTTATTATCCTCCAAATTCTTGATAATGAATATAATTTGTGTTTATGTTTTTTTTTTCTTTATTTAATATTTTTCTTCCACTATTAGTATATTGACTATTTTTAATAATGAATGCAATTTATTTTTTATGATTTTTTATTTACTTAAAATATAATAGTATACTGTATTTCATGATGATTTAAGCAAACATTATATAATAGCAAAAGTATAATTTAGATAGATATTACATATAATTATATGATTGTTTTCTACACGTATGAACTTATTATTATGAATCTATTTATTATGAATATTAGCCTTTTATAAATATATTTTTTATTTTTTTCAGAGGAAATTTAAATAATAATAATGATATATCATTTTACTGTTTTTAATTACTCAATTTTAGACTATTATTATATGCTTCTTCATTTGTTTTATCTATATTTTTATCTATGCTCTTTATATTCAAAACTTACTTATATATGTGTATGTGTGTTTTGTTTTCCTATAATATTTAACTATTTTGTTACTTTCTTATTTTTTTTAAAGGAAAAGCATTATGAAAAGAATAACAATTTTCAACAAATAATCCTCTTAATTTAATTAAGGTAGGACTCGTTTCAAATAACTATTATTTTTTAATTGATGACCAAACAAAAGTCTCCAATAAATCCAATCATTAATTTTTTCACACACAAGGAGAATGTGGCGCAAAGCATTAGAGCTTGAAAGAATTACACAAATTGCTTCTTCAAATAAAAAATATAAAATGCACCCGGACACATTTAGCTACTTCCCAACATAAAAGCTTAATCACAAAAGGCAAGAATATTCTAAGGTACTTGACTCATTCCTAATATAAATAATTAAAAACATTCAAGAAATAACAAGCAAACTTCATTATGATTTACATTACATATCTATATTGAAAGTATTTTCCAACATACTAAACAGGTGCACAAACCCAAAAAAAATAATAGAAAATCAGTAGATCAAACTTCATAGTATGGTATTTGAATATAAGAATATACAGGGACGGATCCAAAGCAAAAAATCAGGGGGGCCAACATATAATATAAATTATTAAAATATAAATATTAATATAAGTTAAAAATAAAAAATTTAAAATATAAGAATAAAATAACTAAAATATATTTGAGTTAAATTACTATATATATTAATACAAATAAATATCAATAAATTTATTTTATTACAATAAATAAATAAATATTTTAATATATTTACTGACTATAAAAATTGAAGTTATAAGCAATTTAAAAACATAGTATCATGCTAAAAAAATGACTAAATAATAATCAGAAATTTTCTTTTTACCATTATCATTTTAATTTTTTTCTACTAATTTCATCAACTAGATGTTAAGTTTCATGTTAAATTATAATTATGAATTCAAAACTACCATGTTTTTTTATTGATTCATTTTATTGACCATTATTCAAAAGGAATCAATTTTATGCATATATATAATTAAATAATTAACTTTAGAACATAAAAAGAAATATATAATAAGTAATTAATTTGATTTATTATTCATCAATTAAAGGTGTCCAAATTTAATACTATGCATATATAAAGAGATTATTTATACCATAATGTATATAGATATATAAAACTAAAAATTAAAAAATCCCCCCATATGCTTGGGTCCATCACTGAGATATACAACCATGAGTAGAAGTTATATGACTAGTTAACTTCTAAAGAGATTGTGGGTTCATATTTACAATCACATCTAATGATAAGCAAACACCAACATAACAAATATGCATTAAATAGTTTATAAGTGGTAAGTGGTCCATTAAATCTCCTACCAATTGAAATCCATAATATGTTGTCGCCTATGTAAAAAAGCAAACACTTGGAAGAATTTATGAAGACATGTACATATTCCATTGAAGATGACAAAAAACATAGTGGTACGAATGACATAATCGACACGAAGATAGCAAACATTGAGGGATGGCGATAATGAATGGAAAAACAGTGAAACATGAAAATAATAAATCACTACATTAAACATAAAACTTCATAGTTCAAGACTCATCATACAAACACAACTTCCCACTTAAAAAACAAGATAGAACATAAGCTCACACCTTTGAAGCAAGAAAGTAATGAAAATTACCGGAGTTAACATGACATTAACTTCCCAATCAACAAAAGCATGAAACTAAATGTCCAACATCAATCATAACCATCTTTCACCAAGACATAGAGGTAACGTCTACCACACAAGATCAAAAAATAAGCTTCAAGCCTTGGAAGCAAGAATGCAATTGAAATTAGACAACATTTAACATGAATGAACTTTCCAATAAGAGCATTAAGCAAGGGATTAATTGCCAACACTAGTCCTAATCCGCCTTTCACTCTAAGAAACATGTGCATTACATGTCTGGTAACCTACTCCCAAATGGTCACATATATTGAGTAACTTAAGATTTTATAGTCGATAATTTACTAAAGAGATCAACAAATTTCACCATCCAATTGATTCCATAATTACAATAAATCTTTAATAGAACAATTATTATACCAGATGCAATACTATGTGCAAATATGTTTGCTTACATCATAAAAACAAGCTTGCAACATCTCAATTCAATAAGCAATCATTAAAATAATTGTGTAAATAATCAAAACCATAAGAATTAAATTATATGAGCGTCAACAACAACATTCAAAAGAATGCATCACATTATAACAGATCCTATAGCGCATTCTTTATTGAGACATGTAAATCCAAGCAAGTTCAAATAATCATTAATAACGAGATGTAAAGATAATGCTTAAAATCCTCCATATGGAACCAAAATTTCAGCTCCAACTACAAAGCTATGATACCCAAGATTCAAAAAGATTGATCTACAATGATCAAAATTTTAATCGACCTCCTGGAGAAATGGACTATCAGCGGCAATTGCGACCTCGTTAGCAGCAGAACTTCCCCTTGACCTTGTCGGTGGCATGTCCCCGAGCCTTGCGTTCAAGAAGCGCCTTCCGATCCTTGTCAAGCTTTAGCTTGGTGAAGACAACCTAGGACGAGTTGTTGCCAGCGTTCATAGTGGATCCGTTCACCTTCTCGCGGGTGATGCGCTTGATGTGGATGACCCACTTCCTACGGTAAACATGCACAATCGCGACCGTTATAGGCGCCATTCACCACCTGCATCTTGTTGTTCTTGTGCACCAGCACAGAGCGGACATTGCATTTGTTGCGGAGCTCGAAGGAGAGCGAGGCACTCATCAAAACACCAGGACACTCGAAGGCGCCATAAAGTGCTCGTTGTGGGACTTCCCGCGAGAGCTCGAAACTCTCGAGTTGTACTTCATCTTCTTCGATAAGGATCAATCGCTGAGACAACGACAGAGGCTTGGGAAATGAGATGGGAAAAGGCGACGAGATATATACTTGTGCACGATTGGAATTAGGGCTTCATGCGATGCTATGCTCAGTTGACTAAAATGACCTTAGTTTATTGCATTTTGGAAGTATGTTAAGCGTGTGGGCCTCCATTAAGGCCCAAAGATTACATTCATTTTTTAGTTTTCATTTATGTTATTTTGTTTTGTTTTATTTATTTAGTTTCTCTTCTGCTAAATTTAAGTTAGATTGTATTTTTCAAATTTGATACATAGTGAGACCAAAAAAATTTCAATTTTCTCAAAGTTGTTTACAAATCAAATATTTAGTGAACTAAAGACCTCACTATTGTTACAATTTTTTGTGGTTGTGTGAATCTAAGAAATAATTTCTCGAATATTTTTTTTGCTCAAAGAAGAAAATTAAAAAGAAACATTACACATTTCAATAAAACAGAACAAAATTTTGAGCTCCTTATACAAAATCAATTAGTATCTTATGGTAAGCAAGAACAACTCATGAAAATCATGTTCATCAATAAATGCGAACATGACTCTTCAATTGGAGAAGGTGAAACATGACATGAATATACAACACCTCCAATCGTTATGAAGTAGTTGCAAACTTTCAATCTCAAAATCGATTCTAAACAACCAGCGAAAAAAAGGAAGGATCGATTCTAAACAAATCCATGCAAGAAACAAATGGAATAATTGATTGCATCATTATTTCTTTTTGCATAAATAAACAAAAAGAATTAGTCACCCTGCATTTCACATCACCTTATGTTCCACAATTTCATTGTTCTAATCGACTGCATAAGCTTCAATCCCTCTTGAATACAGATGATGAAGTACAAAGAAACTAAATGCAAGCTTGCAGCCACAACACCCAAGTTGTATGATATTGTACACAAGCTAACAAAATTTGGTATGTTCAGGATTACATATATGATGTACATGTTTGTGTTGTCGCCAATGAGGCAATGACAGTGGCAACAAGGGAACACTTAGCTCATGGCGTTCTAATGTGAATCAATGCTCAGACCATGTCAGCTGTGTGCAAACAACAAAGTCAATCAATCAATATCAAGATTTTCTGCATAGGTTGCTATTGAAGCATTGTGGTCAGACAATTCTGATAAAATAATTTGACAAGTTCTTTCATTGAGTTACTTCCAATGATCACTAAAGGGTGTTGTGACCATTTGAAAACCCATTCGAACTTTGTGCTTCCATCTCAACTAGCATTAATTTCTGTCTTTGGTACCTATTTCTCTTTGCTGCAATTGCTGAAAGAAACCACAAATGGCAGAATATTAGGCATTTGAGAAGAAAAAAAACACACAGACAACTCTTCCCAAATAACACATTTTTAATTTAATAAATAAAGTTCTTCCATAAACACATATAGGAGCATCAGATGAAAGGCCAAAACATATCGTGATTTACTTCATGAAAATGAAAATGGAAAATATTGAGCACTTTGGCAATAAAGACAAACATCAGGATCACAGAAATTCAATTCAAGCAGATCATGCCAACCCAGTTTATGTCAACTTGCTGAAGAGACAGAAATCTCAAGTACACTAAATTTACGAGTGGTTGCCTTCTTACGGAATTCAAGTTATTCATTTCGATATCTAGAAATTTGATCATAGTTTGTTTGGCACACTAATATGAATATCATGGCAATAGAATGTGATAGTAGATAAAAAAAAACTTAAGACCGTAACTACAAAATTGCAATACACGAAGATCTAAAATAAAAAGTTGCAGAGAAAAGGAGATGAAAAATGAATAGCAAGAATTGATACTCACATATTAGATCCTGAGGAAACTCAAAATCATAATCATCACTTCGCCTTCTTATGCACAATAAGTAAACTATCAGTATGATGATGACCACAACAAGACATGATATCCCAATTGCAATTTTTCCTGCTAAAGAAAGGCCTTTTTTGTCCCAGAACAAAGGGCAAGCAGGCAAAGTAGGCACACCGCAAAGTCCTTTGTTGCTTGAGAGGCTGAAGGTACAGTTGTGAGTTTAATTATACACCCTTTACCGTCTCAAAAAAAAAATTATACACCCTTTACATTGATAAAGCCAAGTGCTAATTTGATCACTGTACTGATTAGTTTCACAAGTTAACTCAAAGTTACAAAGAGTTGAACATACATGTCCACGAGTAACATAAACAAGAATAAATTGAGATAAAGCTTACTCTATAACTCCACCATGCACACCAATTGAATAGAGTTTTTCAGGAACTTGCCCCTCTAGTTGATTGCTGTTTAATAAACTGCAGCAGAAATATAAAGAAATGTTCATGTAAAATTAACCAAGGACTTATACATAGATCTCAGACTCTTACTCTCAGTTATCTCTTTAAATAGTCTAATAACAGTGGTAACCATAAGAGCATGTCTGCTTTATCAAAAAAAGAAAAGAAACTACTGTCCATTCTTTATTACTATGACAATTATTTATAGACAATTAATTTTTTGGATTAGCTTCAAGGAAAGTATTGGTTCATTGGAGTTGGAACTATCATGATGCTTCAGAATGTTATGTGGCAGTCTTACAGACAATGTATATGCACCCAGATTATACAAACACAAGGATTAATAGAAGTGGTTACATCTAGCCAACCACAAGCAATCATGCAAACAGTCTCAATAAAGGGTGGTAGCAACAGTTAGGGAGATTACATAGCATAATATGTACCATGTACAATTACATCTTACCTCCTCCATGGAAAGCCGAATTAGCTTACTGAGATATTTCATGCTTAAAGGTCTTACAAACATAACAGATTCAAGAAGCATGAACAAACTGCGCAATGAGAAAAGAGAACTACCTATGTATTCAAATTAACAATTCCAAAAGACAACTTTAAACAGCCCTCAATAAAGAAGTTGAAAAGTGAGGATTAATTTACTTACACAATTTGCAAGTTGGATGATCCTAAGCTATCTGGAAGGCTACCAGTAAACTGATTTGATGACAAATCCCTGAAAACAAAATGAAGACACTCAGTGCTCCTGGAGAAAAGGGAAAATAATCAAGAAAAATCTGCTATGATTTAACCCTCGTAATATTAATAAAATATTTAAGATTAACCAAAGAGTTTTTGATATCCAAGACATCACAGGTTCCTAGATATTTCTTCTAGTTTCCTTTTACCAAGAGAAACAGGTACTGTCATGACATCCACATAAGCAGTATATACCAAGTATTATAGTGAAACCAAAAAGCTCTATTGATCAACTTGGACACTATTCAAGATTTAAATGGTTTCTTAAATTCCTCAAGAAACACAGCTCTAGTCAAACTAATGAAAAATTGAGTTGAAATCAAACTAACATAAATTGTACACTGACACTGAATAATAAACACCAAAGTCTTGAACAACCAATTGGCATGGTTAATACTGTGGACTCTGTGCACATGAAGGCACAGATGTTTCTACTTCACTATGTTTCTTGCTAATTTGTGAATAGGAGTTTGCATTCTTGTCATTTCTCAGCTAACCTATTTTCCTTTCGAAAGAGAGGGATAGACTCAACCAAGGAAGGGAAAAGAGATGGATAAGGAGTTTACTCAATTTAGCTGGAGAGGGAAAAAAGCGAGTCAACCGGTCGGGTTCATCAAATTTAAATTGTGGCTTTATAATAAATTTAGTATAGGTAAAATTGTTTGAAAATTAATGAACATTGTCACAGGTAGTAATTTGGGTCAAACAACCTTGCGAGTATTCAACTTCTAGGGGGCATATATTCCTGTTATAGTTAAGTGTGAACAATTAATTAAATTTTGTTCAGCTATATCATATTAAGTTATTGGTATACTATAAGATAATAGTTATAAAGGTGAATTTCATGCTTAGAATTGAATGTACAGAGAATCAGGATAAATTAAATTGTAATGACTCTAATGAATATGAAACTTGGAACTGTATTGACTGTCATTCAAATACAAAAAATGCTTGGTGTTGCTAATCCAAGAGGAAAGTTCGCAAAAGGGTAAAACTTAACTAGAAAAAGTTTAAACCACAATGAAACAGTAAATCAATAATCCCACGTCTGCAACCCTTTGAAAAAAAACTTGCAAAGAAATAATAGCAATTTTATACTTACAATGTCGCAAGAGATCCTTGACCAAGGCCAGCTGGTAAAGTTCCTCCCAAGAAATTAGAGCTCAAATTCCTGTTCAAGGAGAATATAGAGGTCAAAGATATTTATACACAAAGAGAATACTAAATAATAATCATCTAAGAGATGGAAAAAGATACCATAAGGAAATTATTGAGAGAAGAAAGTTAGAAAGCAATGTCACGTATGTAATGGCGACTTGAAAAATAAGATTTCAGTATAATTTTTTTACTAAGCAACTAAAGTTATGCGAAGTATTGATGCTAACAAAAAAAATGTGAATACAGATTTCAATTTAGAAAATGAAACAATAAAGCGAAAGTAATGGGTTGAGAATTAAATTGATACTTACAAGCTTACCAAGTTTGT
The DNA here is from genome assembly GCA_001647135.1 of Pontederia paniculata. NCBI lineage: Eukaryota > Viridiplantae > Streptophyta > Magnoliopsida > Commelinales > Pontederiaceae > Pontederia > Pontederia paniculata. Next base: position 47,360 of record LTAE01000811.1, read on the forward strand.
TAGAAGAGATATCTGATCACTGATATAACCTTTCAAACCTTGACTCCCAAGATCCCTGAAAAGGCGAGAAAAGGTTAACAAAACTGCAAGCTAGAGTATGCAGACATCAACGTTTGTGCTAAAAGGTTGGATAGCACTAGAAGTTATTATTCCGGCGACCAGGTCTACGGATAAACAATATCACAACAAAAAAATAGTTTTCACACTCTTCCGAACCCAAATTGAACCGAAACAATGCTGAACAACATAATCCGCGGGCAAATAATAAGATTGAAGGAAGCTGCTTACAATTGGGTGATGACAAGATGCTGTCCATTGCTGCTGCGATGGCAAGTCACTCCCTCCCAGGCGTCCCATGTTGAAGGTGCGCAAGGATCGCCGTTCCAGCCCATCCTGTCCGGTATCCGAAGCGTCTCCTTCAACGCCTGCATAGCCAGCACTGCCAAGGGGAACCAGAAGATGAAACCAACAATAAGATACACATTACATTGACATCAACCACCAGGTGATCCTTGTGAAACCTGACAGGCCAATTACCTTGGCTCGGGACAGTGGACATGTCCAAGGGAACCATGGCATAGTTCTCCAGCCCGCAAATGATGGGCTTGCCAGCCACGGGCACCAGCTGCACGCTGAGTGGCGTGTCATTGAGGTTCTGCACGATATAATACCACTTGAAGGCCGTGAACCCTCCCACTTCCTTGTAGATGTCGATTCTGGTCACGTTGTCGCCGGCGATCAAAATGTCGAACACCCTCTGGCCGGCCCTGGTGACGCCCGAGTCAATCTCCGCAAAGTGGAACCACAACATGTAGTCGAGCCGGGTATCGACCGGCAGCAGGTACTCGAGAGCGTCGACGGCGTTGAGGGTGGTGATGGCGGTCTCGTACAGCCTGGTCGGGAAGAAATTTGGCGGTTGGTTTGCCCCCAGGATCTGATGGGCGCCGGGGGTGAGTGCCTTGACGGGGATCTGCACGCTCCGGAACTCCGCGTCGGACTGCCAGACGCGGCCGAAGACGTCGGTGTCGTTAGTGAAGCCAGGGCCGAAGATAGATTCGCCGGCGGTGAGTCGGCCGTAGTTGACGAGGATGAGGNGCCGGCCGGACCCCGACGTGAAGTTGGCGTTCCCCCCGCAGTCGATGTTAATGGCGACGCCTGCGCAGACAAATCAAATGGAAGACGCGACCCCATCAGCTCAGAGCATTAACTGAAGCAGCAACATCGTTCCGAGCTCATTAGCTCGAAGACTCGGCGAAAGGAGGCAGCAATGGCGGGAAGCAAGAAAGAGAGAGGGAGGTGAGAGGTTTACCGGAAGCGAAGGGATCGGGAGGAGTAGAGGCTACCGGAGCAGCGGCAACGACGGCGGCCGCAGCGCAAAGGAGGAGGAGGAGGAGGAGGTGCATTTTATATGGTGTTTGCTTCGGCTCTGTGAGAGCAGAGGAAGAAGAAAGAAGAGGAGGAGAAATGGAGGAAGGAGAGAGAGAGAGAGAAGAGAGAGAAAGAAGTAGTGAGCAGCACTGACAAGGGAGAGGAGACAACGTGCAATTTTCCATTTTTTTATTTCTTTTTTTTTCTCATTCGCCTCTTCTTTTGGTGCAATAAGAAAACAAAAAAAATAAGTGGACTCATTTTGGTGTGCGGCGTCTGACACGGAAGAGCGGATCACGGAGGACAGTGTGGGAGATTGATGGCAGAGCGAATCGTGACCGTTGGTGTAATTTGATGACGGTGGGCTCCAGTCAACGATCGAACAGGAAACAGCAGTTGCATGAGTAGTTTATGTTGGATGTGAGGTCCCCTGAGAAGAAGAAGAAGACGACGACGTGTCTGGCTGTAAGGCATAATGATGAATGGAGGACATATGAGAAGAGTAGTTAGTTATTAATTAATTAATAATAAAAATAAGTAGTATTATAAATGGATTCGAATATTATTATATATATATATATATATATATATATATATAAACCTTCACAATCATATTAATTAAGAATTGAATATTTATCATCTCATTTAATTTAGCATTATCTCATATTATATTATAACGGATAAAATTATTAACAATTTTTTGCGTGTATACATAATTTAAAATCAACCACTTGATCCAACGTTAAATGTTTAATAAATCAATCGAAATTAGTTCAAAGAGTGTCAATATATTATAGTTATATTTTAGAATTATTATTGTGATCATTGAAAAAAAGTTTATTTTTTTCATTTTAATTATCTTATATTAAAGGAATTGGGTGGCGGAGCGGAGCCATTAATGATCACTGGGTTATTAATGGTTCATGTAAATTGTGTAAGACAGTTTACCTCGAGCAATGAAAAGAGTTATTATATATATTATAAAAAAACGAAATTCATAATTACATTGACCTTGGATGATTTTATATTTACCACCTCACTAGTACTAATAAATGCATTGATTAGAATACGTGTGTCGAGACTTTGTACACGGAAAAACAGTAAAATAATATTTTTCAGAGTTTGACAATTGGAAAATATTTTGATCAACTGGAAAATATATTTCATTGTATGGAAATCTTTATATGAGCTGTTGGATTTTTTTTCTTGAAGAATTTCTTAAGGGGAAAACAATTTCCAAAAATGAGCTCTCAATGGCATTCAAGCTGATTGTCCCTTGTCCGAAATCGAAAAAAAGGGTCGCCCATTATCCTTTATCTTGATAACATATCGAATTTTATATAAAAAAAATAAAACATCATAATGACTCAAATATTACTATTATTATTTTTTTATATTTGTTGTCTCAAACAGTTTACTCGCTAATGGAGTTTTGGATACTAAGACACAAAAAAAAATCAAAATTTCATTATTAATTTTGATCCAAAGTATGCATGTCTAATGTACATTGAACCCACATGTCTGCATGTATACTACTAATTCTCTTATTCGTGATAATAATAAAATATATAATCATAATTTCTCATTTATAATATACAGCTTCAAATAAGTTTGAGCATAATTAGATTTGTAATTTGAAATAGACTTATCTTAATCTCATTCAAATTGATTTTATTTTCTATTCTCACTTTAGTATTAGGCAAGTGGCGCTCAATCATGAAGACTTTTAAAGTGTTTGAATTTGATTGAGACTCCCGAACGATGACGTTTCTTCTCAACCGAGTGAGGCATATATAGACGTTTTGATCCATCATCGCCGTCCGCTCTATCCGCGGCGTTCCATCCCTCCCGCATCGTTTTACGAGATCCGATCGAGTGGAGCGCTTCTCCCGACTCCACTCCAATGAGCATTTGCTCGTTCAAAACATGACCACGAGGTCATAAATTAACACATCATCCAATTCGGGAGCATTAACGATTATGCATGTCGACTTTGAGTTGGAATATCGGTTCAACGATGACTTCAATTATTTGATGTTTATTTCGATCACATATTAGATTATAAAGGATGAAACTTTCGACGAAAAAAAATCACATATAAAGAAATTGAACTTGAGATATACTTTGTGAGAATGAGTTGATTATCAATTCATTCCAATCTTGTTGTTTTGACCTAAATACAATAAATTAGACCTCAACTTAATCTTGGTTGGATTGATAATAAGACTAAATATCATAATTGTCCAGTTCAATTCTACTTTGAAAAAAAGTAATATATATATATATATATATATATATATATATATTTTTTAAAGTAGGGTGTTTTATTATTTAAATATGATATATATTTTATATAATTTATTATACAATAAATAAATGTGCATATGTTGTGCGTACATAAGTAAGAGTATTCATTAAGTTGGATCGACCTGATGAATTGATCCAATTTCAGTTGGATCAGGTTGAATTGTTGGTCAAATTGAACTCGAATCGATCCGATCATAATTCAATCACTAGTGCATTGGATATTAGTTTTAATATTTTAAATTCGATGAACTTGACTCAATCCAATAATCCAATTATATATATATATAATATTAAGTTTGAACCATTTTTTTATTGATAATAACATTATATTATTTTAAAATTATAATTTATATTATTGAAAAAGTATTATATTCCTTTGAAAATATGTATTTATTTAAAAAATATATAATTAATATTGAATATTATAAAATTAGTAATTAAAAATATGAAAAAAATAATTAAGATAAATTGATGATTCGATTTAATCCAATTGAGATCCGATTGAATCGAATTTGATAATTAATTTATCATCATCTTGATTCAATTTGATCAAAATAAAATTAAGTTAGATCGAATTTAGTATCGAATCAGGTCACATTCAAATCATGAATATCCCTAGTCGTCGATATATAATTTGATTTTCTTGAATCAAATTAATTCGAAGTCGAAATATTGTTAAATTATAGAGGAAAACTATTTAATACTTGAACTCAAAATTCTGGTTTATTTTTATCATAGTTAGTAAAGGACTGGATGGTGGTTGGAAATATGACGTCAAGGGACGGTGACTTGATGCCAACCAACTACCCAACACTCACAAAACTGTCTCTTCATGGACACCACATTCCGGTGCAATCCAGCCAAATATTGGCAGTTTATTACACATTAAATGTATTTTTTCCATAATTTTTTTTCATCCTATTTAGACGAATTTAATTCAATCATTCTAATTGTGAATGTATTTTGTTTTCCGCTATCAACTTTACAAATGTTGTATACATAAGTAGATGGTGGATTTTACACAATAGTACAATTATGTAATCCTCCGTTCTATTTTTATCATAATATTAGACTTACTAAATACAGGAAGAGAAATAATGAGAAAACTCCATTTGCCGTTTGAGTCCAAGTGTTCAGCCATCATCAATGATTGGCTTGCAACTTGTTATAGTCGTCGAGCCTCCAAATGCTTATCCATTTATGGCAACGACCACATACAAAATATTATTATTTGCCAGCACATCCTCGCCCATTTTAAACACCAATGCACATTTTTTTTTCAGCATATTTTAGATTATAAGAAGGGTCTATGTAATAGTTCTCTAGTGTTGTAAAAGATCTTGGATATATGATTTTCATAAAATATCGTTCGTTGAGATTAATGCATCTGAATCAAATTATTAAAAAATAATTCAGTAATATTTAAATTGCATCTCAATTTGAGTCTAAATATCTGATAATGTTTCATATGTGTGAAGTAAAAATTATTTCACATGTTCCTTATTCTCAAGTAGCATGTGTTAATCGTATTTTTAATATCTTGTCTTCATTTGAAGATTTGGTCTAGAAAAATCTATATTTTGATTAGTGAATAACAATGACCGTTAAATAATGGTCTAAATATAAGAGTTAACTAATTGATAATTATAAAGTAAAATAAATACAAATAAAGATATAATTGTTATTCTTGCATGCATTATATGTGCTTTTGTTCCAGCATAATAACTACTTCACGTCATTTTATTTAAAATGACAATATTTTAAAAAATATATATACAACAACGGAAATATAAACTTAAAACAAAAAATTAAAATCTTAGCATTGCTAAAATGACAGGCGTGTGAACAATTAATAATCAAATGTTGTCTATGATATTTTAAAATTAATTAAAAAATAGATCATATTAAGAATAAAATGTCCAATCTCTAAATTATGCACATAGAATAGCTTATAATGGTTTGCCTTCTAACCACTAAACTCTATTTTGAAAAAAAAAATATTTATCGAAGATCTAAATTAATTTTGATAATCAAAGATGTCATTAATTTTTTGACAGTCAAAATTTTAGCTATTATACTTAATAATTAATTTTTGGCCTAAACAATGTCCGACATTTTTAAAACAAATTGGCAGCTTGAATAATTAATAGTGAGTAAATACATTCATAGTAATTATAAAGTAACAATTTAACTATTGAATTAACTAAAGCATAAAATATGAAATAGATAAAATATTTTGAGTAATTTGAATTATGATATGCATCCTAAAAGCAATTCAATTTTGTTTTAGACATTTTAATATTATTATGTGCATGATAATAAATTAAATATTTTAATTTTAATGTATTAGCAATTCATTATTGGATATTTTTTTCTCAAACATAATTGATAAGTTAATATAACAAATAAATAAAAAATAAAGTGATAATATATTATAAAGAATATTTCTACCATAAAAAGAATAGTTAATAATTAAAGTTTACGATGGTATATACATATATATATATATATATATGTATATGAAAATATTTTTTTAAAGTTGGCAACTAACTCTATATGTTAAATTTTCAAAAAATACTAAGTATCAGTCATTTATCATTATTATTAATTATATTTACTAAAACATATTAAGTGATGTTGACTTGTTCAATATATTAAAGTTACTTTTAAGGTATACATCGAAGCGTTCGTAAATACCATATTGAGCTACAACCCGTCTATTTGGATGATATGATGATCATACATTAACATATGCAGTGGCGGAATCAGAAATTATTGTTAGTGGGTTCACTAACTAAACTAAAAATGAAATTTTGAATTTTACTATAATTATCTATTTTAAACTTTGAAGTAATTTTTTCTATACAATAAGATATTAAAATAAATGGAAAAGTAAAGTATTTTTTTGAAGTTCTAATAGTTATTATTATTATTAGCAAATAAATAATTAAATTATTTTAAAATAATAAAATTATATATAATATTAAAAAAATATATAATCAATAATTTAGTACATCATATGAATATGTCCATGAATTTGCAGAAGAGAAAAATCACAATTAATTATATTTTATGATAAAAAAATATGATGAAAAAAATAAGTCAAGGAAAAAATAATATAAAAAAATCATGAATTACCTAAAGAGCAAAGAAATTTGAAGGGCCAATGATCAAAGGAACAAAAAAAATCAACAAAATAGTTGATTTTTTTTCTCTTAAAATATTAATTATTAATAATAAGAGCAAAATATATTTTGGGACATTTTGATTCAAGACAAAAAAGAACACAGTTAATTACTATTAAACTATTAATTATTAATAATAAGAGCAAAAGAACTAATTGAATTATGATAGGGAAAAGAAAGAACACAATTAATTACATTTGCGATAGAAAATAAATGATTAAAATACATGATTTGAAGGCAAAAAAAAATATAAAAAGATAGAAATGTACTTAAGGAGTTGAGATTCTCAACTATAAATTAATAATATATTTTTTTAAGGACTAGTGAAGTTAGAGTTTGTTGATTAGATAGAGTTATGAAATTAATAATTATATTAAATATTATCTTAAAAAGACTTAAAGATATAATAATTAAAGTAAAATATTAATTAATCTTTAAAATGGGCTTTTGGTCACTAGAGAAAAAAACATAAAAAAATGACAATGAATTAAAGAAGTAATGATTAAAGTAAATATTGATTAACCTTTAGAATGGGCTTTTGGTGACTGGAGAGAAAAAGAATATAAAAAAAAAATTGACAATGAATTAAAGAAGTAATAATTAAAATAAATATTAATTAACCTTTAGAATGGACCTTTGGTCACTAGAGAGAGAAAAAAAATTAGATGAAAAATAGAAAAGGTTGGTTTCGGACCCTACTTGCATAGAAGGAGTTGGTGGATACAAAGCATCTGAGCAGTTGAATGGTTGTGATATTGGAGCACTGTAAAACATATTTATGCGGAGTCAGGGTCTCCACGTGCAGACGCTAGCAAGTACATAGCTCCGCCCTTGAACATATGTTATGAGTTAGAAAACAAATTTAGACGTTATCATGCTTCCTGAGACTAATTGGTTGAATTTGATATTAAACTTTAATTTGATGATCGTGATCTATCTATATTATCAACCGATAATGTTTCAAATACATCTTATGATTTAAATGTAGAAATGAATTATGGTGCATGCCAATGACACTAATTTTTTTTTTTTTTCGATTACAAAGGGAAGCCTATGGCCTAATACATTGACAGGAAATACTGAAAATAAAGGGGCACATAAGTCCCACGGTGGGATTCGAACTGGAGATCTCTCGGTGCTCAAGTCGAGGGGTGAATCACTGCACCACGCCTTTGTTCCCGCCAATGACACTAATCTAAATGGTCCAATCGAGACGATATACTATATGTCGCACTAATGTCATATTTTTCTTAGTTTTACAATGCAATGGAGTCTTGTTGGTTAGATGATAGTTGTATTCATCTAATTTTATGAGCGTGAGAATCGATCTTCAAGTCATTCAATTCGTGCGGAGCTCGCATTCTTTGCTACTTGAAAGCTTTATCGGATGCCGCAGGTATGAGCAAATGGAGCGGAAGAAAAGGACGATCAGAACGCTATGTATTTTCTCCTTTTGCTTCATTGGTACCAAAGTTTTCGATGGCGCGGTGATGGACGATCTTTCAACAGCTTTCGCGTCATCGTTTGTTGCTTGTCAATTTCTTATGTGAATTTTCGATTGTTAATTATAAGTATGATATTTCAAAGGGAAAAAGAACGTGTAGTGCACTTGTACATAACGATACTTTTTGTACAAATGAACAATGTTTAAATTTTTTTGTACAGATAGTGTCGTTATTTTCTATTGCGCTACACGCACTACATTAAAAGTGTGGTACACGCTCCCTGCACCCTATTTCAAATTATGAAAATGTCAAATTTTGTATGATCTCTAGCTGGATTGATGGAATAGGTGGCTTATTTTAAGATAAAAAATAACATGGAAGGGCGTATGTTGTGGATAAAAGAGGCTATCCAAGAGTTCATTTTTATGAAGGGAAGAAAAAAAGATATAATCCCTTTTCCATTTTCTTTTCGTTGAAGATTAAAGAAAACAGACGATAAGTGGTTCCTCAAAACGAATGAGAATGGTGCAGAGATTGGGTCGGCCATTTCCGACTCCAAGGGAATGTCGACAGAGACGCAAAGCTGAGGCTGTCTTCGAGTAGGGTCCCCCGTTCAATTGCAACACTCTCTCGCATTCAATTATCACGTCCCAAGCGGTTTACAAAACACAAAAAAAGTAATTCTTTTTAAAGATCTAATAGCATCCACCATAGTGGACTCACAATAAAAAAATATTAAATATTATTTTCTCTCTATATATCATGTAGTTGGATGTTTAATTTAGAGTTTATTGATTATTCTTTATCTTAAATTATAATTCGATTAACTTATCCACTAAATTAAAAATTATTTTTTTTTTAAAATTAGATGTACTATCAACAATGCTAAAAATTTAAGTCGATAAAAAATTAATATTTTTATATACATTTTTAGTACTTTTCATTATGTTTAAGATCATTAATAATTTTAATTTAGTCTAAAAGATTAAGAAAAAAATTAAACTTAGAATTATTTTCATGCTCTTTCGTGAGTTCGTCCATGTTACAGTCAGGATTATTTTCTTATATTTTGGTAATCCAGTATGATTATTGAAACTGTATATAAGTCGTCCTCTTGTCACATAAGTGATCATATTCGTATTGAACATCGCATGTGCACTTACCAAAAAAAATTTATCATTTACACAACATATATAATATTACAAACTAAACCACCTTAATTATCATTTAGGTGAACTGTATTTTAAATTTTAATAATAAGAGCGATAATATGAATATTTTATAACATTTAATTTAATATTTCTATAATATCCTAAAGAATGCTCAGAAAATAAAGAACATCACAACTAACAAGGATAATTTCGAGTGACTATTCAAAATTTTAATTTTACTTAAAGTAAATTTTCACTTCATATATATAAAAAAGTATTTAATGAAAGCTTTCAAACGTATGAACCAAATCAAGTTAGTTCGAGAATTCAAAAAAACAAAAAATAAAAAACACGTTTTCGTACCCCCTTCATATTTAATATTAAGTTATCGTATTTTCTAATAAGGATGTTTTCGAAGTTTAAATTCGAAATTTGTTTAAGCAATCAATAAATTTATTTATACGGCCGGTGAAGCAACACACGTCGCCACCTTTTTGTCAAGTGGAGTGGTCGACTTTAGTGCGCCTTTATTTAATCCACTCTCGTGAAATCGTAGCTTTATTGTATGGACAGCACTACGACTCACTCCCGTTGTTTGGATGGAATCTTTGCCTTCTCCTCCCCGTTGCCATGTGACCACTAAAGACCTTCTAGTTTGATATTTTCTTATTCGAATTTAAAATAATAAAAAAATTTCATAAATATGATGATGAAATTAATTGATAATTATAAAATAACATAAATGAACTTAATAAATTAATATGATAAATTATTTAATTTCTAATATATGTATTTTCTAAAAACTTTTTATGTGATTTATAACAATTAATTTGGAATAATATTTTTAACTAAATTATGCATGCATAAATATTTAAATTAAGAAATTATAAGTACTAATGCAAATATTATTTGAAAGTCAATAATTAGCTATTGCTATATAAATAGTTAGAACGCTAATACAGGTTATAATAAAAAACAATAAGAGTATCACTCAATCACTAGTCTTTAAGATATAAAATAATACCAAATACTTTATTATCAAAACAATTTGATTAGATCAAACTTTTAAACTCTAATCAATTTGACAAACATAATCTATGTCTCTATTTTTCTCTATAGAAGTGGCTCAATGTCCAATATTTTATTCTTTGTAACATGTAGATGTTACAAAGTAAACAAAGTTTCATTACCCAAAAAAATGTTTAAAAGATGTAAAATTGCTTGAGGATTATGAATTTTAAGGGACTCGGAGAAACGTGTGTTCCGGAAGTTTAATTTTAGATAGTACGCATGGTTTTTAAAATTAAATGGCTTAAGTGATGTACGAGGGTTTATTCTCATAAATTACACGTCGGAAAATATTTAAACTATTGAGTTTAATTAATAAGATGTTCCTTTCATAAACAAAATAATATAACTCTCACACTACACATTTTTTAAAAAAGCTCCAAGTCGAGTCCTTTTTTTTCAGAAAAAATAATTCCATTTAGGAAATGCTTAGATTTGTGATTACTGCGACGGGCCAATTGGTTTATAGTAGCGGCCCATTTTCATCCCAGGGAAGGTCTCTTATTAAAACAGTCCGTAACATCACTTGGCCCATGGATCAGAAGAAACAGGTCTGAAAATGGCCCAGAGAATTATAAAATGCAAGGAGAAAATAAATGGCAAAAACATTATGTAAAGAATTAAATCTCCCCAAGTCACTACCTAAAAAAAATCCTTCCGTAATATTTGTTAATTCTATCAAGATTAAAACACAGATTTGAATGTTATTTTAATTTTGAAGATGACTGTCTTAAATTTTCAAATAGATAAATTACATGATGAAATCTCAAAACCACACTTATTTGAAAAAAAAAAGTGTTATGTTGTATCATAAGATTCAATATAAAACTGATTTAGCTATATTGTAGCATAAGATTTTTGCTTGCTTGTTTAAGAGTGAACCTACATATATGTCACATTAGCAAGATGTGTAAAGTGACTACATTGGATAAGAAGATAATATAACGGCCTACGTGGTATTTTTGAGAAGTAGAATAAAGTAATTAAATTTGATTGACACATCTAATTAGCAGAAAAGTGTATTAAGAATAACAGAGAGATATTACTTTCAAGTTCAATATTTGAAGTCGTCAATTTGGTAAGAAAAATATTATCTAGCTCTTTATCTCGACGTCGAATTATTTGAATATGAATAATATTGGACATCGGTGAAATTTTACTTTTGACCCAAAAAAATAGAATAAGATTTTATATCTTATTTTATCCAACACCAATAAAAATGGCAAATTTGATATTAAAAAAATTATTCCATTAAAAAATAACATTTTGAAAAATGAACTTTTTCATCAATTTGATAAAATAGACTATTCATTTGAGAAGAATATAATAATCATCTTTATTCCAAACTATTCTATACAGAAATTAATTAAGGTTTTAGGTTCCTTTGATTAAAAAATAACTCTAGATTAAGATCTTATTTTTTATTTTTTAGTTAAACACTGTTTTTTTTATCTGGTAGATCCCAAGCAATAAATGAGCAAAGAACAAAAAGTAAAGAGTAACATGTTCTTCCTCACGTAGATTAACCTTATTTCTGTTGGTTTAGAGCAATAAGAATAAGTCATGAATTAAAAAATTTTAATCCACTTATACTATTTTTGAAGTCAAACAAGACATTAGAAATTATGGACTGACGGGCTCATGAGTGAGTGTAATTGGATGGTGTGGATGATATTTAAAGGCCATGCATAAATCTAATAGGATGGCATCTCAAAATTGCTCTATTTTGTGCTGTGTTAACAAGAAAATAATGAGAAAAAACTAAATGTGATAATTCAAATAATAGTGGATTGAAATAAGAATTGAACTGAAATATCTTAGTTCATATCTACTTTTCCAATTTAATGTAGATATTTTTCGGAATCGATTGCTTATATTAATTTCTTGTTTACAAAATATACTAGTGAAAGTGATTTTAAACAAACGACAATCTGATTTATACAAGAACGGCAGACACAACCACTTTTACAGGAAGATCGGGAACCTGCCAAGGAATCCTAATTATTTTCCTTGTAAGATATACTGTGAAAATGAATTTTCCGGCAAAATGAAAAAGTTTCATCACCATGTTATGATACCTCGTGCGAGTGTGGAGACATGGCCGGACTTGGAGGAGGAAAATGAGGTAAACAAAATTCATGCCATCGACTATGCCATGATGAGAAACGACAAGATAATAATAATAATAATAATAATAATAATAATAATAATAATAATAATAATAATAATAATAATAATAATAATAATAATGTTGTCCGGATACAAAAATTGGTCTTAATTGAACATACTCAATGTTAGAATAAATTTTTATCTACGCCTCAATTATTATTATTATTATTATTATTATTATTATTATTATTATTATTATTATTATTATTATTATTATCGTGGTGACCCAACAATATGATGCGGTCGGAAACGATCATGTGCTTACTCGAATGTGGTAATAAGAACTTGTATTGTAGCCACCTGAGGTCAAATGTTGACTCAAAATCATATAATATGACCCTCTCCATGTGCTCAATGTTTCTTGCCATTATGAAACCTTTGTTTTTAAGTTCTATTCTTTTTTAATATTTAATTCGAACTCAAATATCAAACTCGTTTGAATAAAAATTAAATTTGTCGTCTCAAATTAATTAACTAGAGGTAAATAACTATTTGAGTTCTAGATCAAACATTTAAAATATTACTTAGGATATTTGCTAATTAAGTAATATTCTGACGATCTAAGATCGAATTTTTAATTTTAAAATATATTTTAAAAATTTGATCTTATACCGACAAAAATAAATTTGACGAATTAAATTATCATTAAATAGTCTACTTAGCAAAAGTGCTAAGTAGGCTCTCAACCTCTTTAAAATAATTGACTTTTTTTTCCTCTAGTTTGTTATATCCGGTCCTCCAAGTTATACCAATCAAGAATCAAAATACAATAAAGTATATCATGCTATAACATAAATAGGCAGTAAATAATCTCATACCTCGTTGTGTTCTCTTTTTCTTTTGATTACAACTTACAAGTGCTATGTGTTTATTAAAAAAACAGTGCTTCTGTTGTCACTCCAAAAAAATATTACATCACTCTATTCTATTAGTTATTAACATTTTTATTCTTATGTAATACAATGGAGCAACAATAATATTCTTTTTAAAAAATGATAATAGTGCCATCCTAATTAAAATTGCTACATCTTACCCCAACAACTAATTAAACTAAAAAAACCAAAATAAGACAATTCTAAAACGTGTCAACAACCTTAATAAAAAAGAGTCGATAATGATGTAATTTCTGATGGTATTAACTGTTATGATTACTAATGACAATAAAGGTCATTAATTAAAGCAATAATTGTTATAATAATCAACAGAATATTATGGCCATTGATGTTAATGAATATGAATAGTCATAAGCGATAAATATAAGACACGTGACGAAAAACGGAGGATGACATACGTAAATGAAGTTACCACCCGATGATTCTCAAATATGAAATCTGTCATCAGGTCGTAATTGCACAATTGCACTTTTGAGAATGTATCTTTTTTATGCAATGTCACCATAATAATATGTCAGATGATCTCATATAAATATCATTTTAGGGTTAATTGTGATCTACAATGTAGTTTGACACGGAAAAACAATTTAAACTTTTATGATCAGGGGCTTAAGGAATGCATGATCAGATAAAACAATGCACCTCCCTCGTTTTGATCTTTCAATTTTGTTATTTGTTAGGTATATATATATATATATATATATATATATATATAT
>LTAE01000812.1:4965-25921 GCA_001647135.1 Pontederia paniculata
TATATATATATATATATATATATATATGTCTAGCATGCATATGAAAAATCATCACCTATAAAAGTTGTGATAACACATATATCATATTATTGAGGTAAATAAATATCTATGATCTCCGTCATCTCCTTGACTCCAAACTTATCCTCTCCATCTCCATGTCCATCTCAATCTCTTCTCCATACCTTTGAAGATACTCCAATGAAGAATGATAAAATATAGAAATGCATGCAACTTGTACGCATCCTTAAGCAGCAAGACAGTTCCACTATGTATAGTCAAAACAAGCAATAGAGACAGTGTGTGTATCACATGGCCGCTTACCCCCTAACCCTTCATATTAAGCATATTATCATAACAAAGCTGCCAAACAGACCAACCCTACAAGCAAAAGGTTACCTGCCTAACAATCTTAGGCTCTAAACGAAAACAGTAGTAAATTGTTATAATAATACCCTTATGTTTGTCATAAAGAAGATATCTTTATTCAATGTGATTCCTATATAGTGCCCCAATTCGACTATATGTATATTTTTCTTTTGCATAATTCTAATATACAATAATAGTTGTCATTTTGATAAATTATTTTTATTGAAGGGAAAAAAATTGAAAGTAAACAAAAAAGAGGGATAAAAATATGCGTAAATTTACGTAGTTCATATTGAATGTCTTATGATCGTTTTTGATAGAAAATTCGAGAACACAAATAGAAGATCACAAACGAAAATCTAAAAAATAAAAGACACATACAAATTTATCTAGATTCTCTCTTGAGTTAGGATTACATCCTGTAAAGAGATTTTACTATTATTGTTTTTCATTATAACCACTCATAATTATCTCTGAAATATGAGCAATATATATGAATTTCAAATGGACTCAAATATTCGAACAAATAGAGAATCTCTTAATCCGCACCATACGAGTCAGCTTAAATAAAAATTCAAATCCGTTTAAATTTCGGGAGGCGCTGTCATTCGAATCTTCCTTTTCGTGCATAGAGATCGAATGTTATTATGTAATACTCAAATTCCTTTAAACTCATGTAGATGAATCCTGTGTGAGAAACAAGTTAGAGATCCTGAAGTATTCGTCAATTCTAACAGTTTCTAACGTGTGAAACATCTTTGACAAACTACGTTACATATATTATTTTCTTGACAAATTTATAATTACATTGATAATGCTAAAAGAATATTTAAAATCAATAAGATTATTTATATTTATCATTTGTATAATTTAAAATATTATAGGCATTATTAGTCTTGATAATGAAAATAATCATTTTTAATGATTTAATATATTATAAATTCATTTTTTGGACAAACCTTCTAAATTTTAACTAATAAGAATAATTTGAAAAAGAAAATAATATATAAAGTACTTTGATACGACATGTTTACTAACTTTTATATCCACATATGACAGAATTAAGATAAACAATACTAGATAAACAAAATTATATGCATAATCATAATTTTTCGTTTCATTATTTGCGAGACGAAGTGGACCGAAAAATATTATGTTTTTAACAAGCTATTCTAACTATAGGAAGTATTAAAATCCAATATATAGAAGGTATGTTTTTAAGTCGATGCCATGCTATTCAATCAGTATGTGCATGACGTGGCCCCTATTCTTCGTTGCTATCCTAAACAACACCTTGAAGGTAACATACTCGCCTTTTTTTTTATGCCACCACCTTCAGCACATGATTTCCACCACCTTCCTCTTTCTTCTTCCTTTTGACCAGATTCCCTCTCTCTCTCTCTCTCTCTCTCTCTCTCTCTCTCTCCTCCTCCTCCTCCTCGGATACTCCCTCTGCCACCACCACCACCAGCGGCAGAAGCCGCACGTGCATGGCCGGCATGAGTCCCGGCCTCTGGCTCACGTGCTTCCGTGCGACGCGGCCTTCCACCGTGTCTCCTGCTCGCCCGATAACACGCTGACACGTGCGAGCGGCGCACGACCCTGGCGACCTAATTTTGTACTTAAAACTAGTAAACAAATTAACACCACTTTAAGCTCGCTCTCACTTATTATAATGATCCGACGTGGCGGCCTTTTTTTCTATTATTATTTATTAATTAAGGCGGGTGAACGTGGGGGTACCATACTATTCTTTCTTTTCTTTTTCACTGTTCGAGGTAATTAATTATTAATAACTACTTTTAATTAATTTAACCTTCCCCCGCTTTGACCGCTGGTTCCCCCTTCTTCACCTGCCGACTTCACATCGACGTAATCGCACCCGTCGATCGTGTAGTGTACTACATCCGACGGTGACAGAATACGAGGACTTCCATGGTGGTGTGGATGCTTCTTCGTTCGTAGTTAAATAGAGAAGATCATATTATCTATATCTTCAATAATATAATATTAAATTTATGAAAATTAATTTTTTTTCTCTTCTAAATTTATACTTAACTCATTTCTAATTAAGTGAGAAGCATTTTTATTTTTTTAAATATATAAATAAATAAATACATGAAATAACAATAAGATGTTTTGACGACTGTTGTCCGTTAGATCGCTGCTTGACCGCCGAGATCTATTTCCTGGGTGGAAATTTACACGTAGTTTTCCGTAGTCACATGTAGTAACAGTAGAATATTAATCACCATCGCCATGTGATCTAAATCAGACGCTGTCGGACGGTGGGATCCACTTCATCTTTTTACCCCAAAAGAGAGCGTAACAAAAAAAAAATATGAGACAACAAAGTTGATTGACAGATAATTAAAGATTTTGTGCTTCGAATTGAAAGATCGAAAGTTATTCGAAATTCTCAATTTAATTACGATTTATTTTCGTCGCGCTCGTCAGAACAGTGAATTGATCGAATGCTAGTAACTTTGGACCCTCGCATATTCTACCCATAAAAAAAAACATAGACGGAATCCGGATGTCACGTACGCCGCTCGGTTCCGATCAAACGGTTGCCATCGAGGCGGGTGCGGTCACCGGAGAGGTCGGAAAGGGAAGCAGCTGGAAGGCACGAAGGTGGAGAAGGTGAGACGAGGGCAGCGGTGACCGTACTCCGCAGCGGCGGAACGGACACGTGGCGGCGTCTCAGTAGCTTGATGAGGCGGCGAGATCAAATGCCTGCGAGAGGTGGTCGTGTCCCCCCATCACCCTCTTGCTTCCTCCACTCCCTACACGATCTTATCCAATTCCGGCGGATCCCCGACCTTAACCGATACCGTCGGCCGGCGTGCGGTATCGCTCCCCTGCGGCGACGCGGGCGGCTTCGTGGCTTTAACCGGGTCCGAAGAGACAACGGATGCGGGCCATCTCTTTGCTTCGTATGCGGTCATTTAGACCGCCCTACGCGGCCCATCAGAGCTCTCCACTTTGCTTGCTTCACCTTTTTTTTTAAAATAATTTTGTTTTCTATTTTTTTTTAAATTGGGAAAAAAATTAAAGCGCTCTTTTCTTCTCCTTCTTCCTCTTGTTTCTTTCTTTTCTTTTCTGCACCACCTCCTCCTCCTCTATATCTGTGTCCTCCTCCTTCCCATCTTTTTTTACGCTTCCTGCAACTCTTCAACCTTCTCTTCTCGGCATTCCCAAGATAACCAAACAGCTTGGAGCGCGTACAGAACAACCAATGGACATGGATACTTCCCACAACTGGCTTGGCTTCTCTCTGTCGCACCAGCCATGTGATCTCCTGGAAGCCTTCTCCACCTCTCCAGCTCACCACCATGGTATCTATCAAGCTCTCCGATCATGTAGTGATGCTTCTTCTTTGCTTCGGTTTATGAAGTCTGGAATCGTTCATCGTTTCAGGTCGACTGGAAGGAACAGACGAGGAAAACAACGCGGCGGCGGAGTTGGCGGCGCTGGCCGGCATGGCACCGAAGTTTGAGGACTTCCTCGGCGGGCCCGCTGTACGCTACCACTGCGAGAATGGCGGCAACGGCGTCGAAGGGATGTACAGCTCGGATCTCAAGACCATCGCCGCCGCCGGGTTCCCTCGTGGGCCCTCTGCAGAGCGGCAAGAGACCGAGACCTCGAAGGAACTGACGGCGCCGGCGGACTCGAAGAAGGCGGTCGACACCTTTGGCCAGCGCACCTCCATCTACCGTGGAGTCACGAGGTGAGATCATTTTTAGTGCTGTGATGAGGTGATAAAGCTGTCGAAGCTGAAACTTGAAATGATGGAGACGTCTTTTGGCAGGCACCGGTGGACAGGGAGGTACGAAGCGCACCTGTGGGACAACAGCTGCCGGCGAGAGGGACAGAGCCGGAAGGGCAGACAAGGTAACGCCGTAATCTTTCTCCATGCATGTTCGTGTATCTATCGTCATAAAACATTATTTATCTTCTTACTGTTGTATGTATATATTGCTAACATTGACTGGATTTGTTAACTGTGTGCGGTCTGGTTGTCCTTCCTGCTCGATCCCCAGTCTATTTAGGTAAGCAAATGCTTATATTTTTTTTTCCTTCAACCAAAAAATTATTGTGTTTGATATGGAATCTTATATACTGGTGGATAAATACGAAAAATGTTGCAGGTGGGTACGATAAGGAGGAGAAGGCCGCAAGAGCATACGATCTGGCGGCGCTCAAATACTGGGGGCCAACCACCACCACTAATTTCCCGGTAAGCTCTCAAACCCGGTGGTTTCTGGCTTTTCCGGCGGCATGCCGATGATGAAGCATGCAGGCATGCAACTTTTTACCACGAAATACGCAGAGGCGTAATCGCCGTTGTTGTACTTATAATGCATAGATATCAAACTACGACAAGGAGGTGGAGGAGATGAAGAACATGACACGGCAAGAGTTCGTCGCATCACTGAGAAGGTGACCACTGACGCTGCTGCTGCCTCCCTCGTGAACTCGTGTTGTCTCATTTATCATGCATGCATACTTTGCATGAACTCGTCTTAACGCCCTATCTTATTCCACAGTCCTTTTGTGAAGAAATTAAGATGCACGTTTCCTTCTTTCTGCAGGAAAAGTAGTGGGTTTTCTAGAGGCGCCTCAATCTATAGAGGGGTCACCAGGCTCGTCTTTTAATAACTTATTCATGAACACTTCACAAGGATCAACTCCAACTTAATTGATGCTAAGAATAGTTACCTTACAGGCACCATCAACACGGCAGATGGCAAGCAAGGATTGGTAGAGTTGCCGGCAACAAGGACCTCTACCTTGGAACCTTCAGTATGTGAATAAACTTTGCTTGTTCTATTTACTAAATTTTCAGACAACAACTTCCATGTCAAGAAACTAAAATGGGGACTACGTTTTAGGCACACAAGAAGAAGCTGCCGAAGCGTATGACATCGCGGCGATCAAGTTCCGGGGGCTCAACGCAGTGACCAACTTCGACATAAGCCGTTACGACGTCAAGAGCATCATCAACAGCAACCTCCCGATCGGCGGCGTGTCCGGACGCACGTCGAAAGCCTCGGAGTCCTCATCCTCCTCCTCGTCCGAAGCTATGAGCTTGGAAGCTAAGCAACATATGGATTTCCATGACAGCACATCCGTCTCTCTGGGGCTTGCCAACTTCCCCCTCAAGCAAGACCCTGAGTACTGGTCGTTGCTTGCATTCCACCAACAGCAGCAGCAGCAGCTTCAGCTTCAGCAGCAACAGCATAGTAACCAAAGCCCAGGCTTTGGTTTGTTCTCTTCTGGTGTCACCATGGACTTCTCTGTTCCTTCCTCTGGCGTCATCAATCAAACCAACGAAGGGAGCCTTGTTTGGAACAACGGCATCTTGGAGCAGCAGCAGCAGCAGCAGCAGGATCAGTCACAGAGCAGCAATGGTAGCTGCTCTTCCATCCCCTACGCCACTCCCATTGCCTACGGATCAGTAGGATACAACTACGAGGGTTCGAGCAACATGGGGACATGGGCAGCGCCACCTTCTTACTACCATCAAGCTGCCAAACCAAATGTGACAGTGTTCCAGACGCCCATCTACGGAATCGAATGATGTTACTGCTGATGGGAATCTGGTAGGACATCGCATTTTGCAATCAAAGATCAAGCACAGAAAAAGTAGGACGAATTAGGTTATGTGATGTGAACAGACATAGCACACGCAATACACAGAGAAGAGAGAATTATGAGGGAACAGGGAGGAGGACTGACATGAGACTAACAAAGAAGGTTTAAAGTTTGGCTCATATGCTCAAACCTTTAACTTTTTATTTCGCACTTGGTTCTTTCACTGACATGATTCTGTAGTATCATCACTATCCATCTAATGGAAACAAAAATGCTTTGATAACTTTTCTTTTTATTTTTCCTTTTTCAGGTATTACGCCGTTGCCTTTTAGCCCTTTCTTTAATTGTTTGAATTTTCATTCCATCACAAAGAAAACTTCATCTGATTCAAACTTGTAAGAAACAACGCTTTTGTTTATCATTTTAAGTTATTGACTAATCCAGTGGTTCTATAATATAAGTAGATAGATTAGCCAAATGATAAAATTATTAACAAGAAATCTAAGTCATTTGAAATACCGGATTCATGGAATGGATCTTGTACTTCACAATAAAAAATTAACCTTAATACTATATATGTAAGAGGTCAATGTTAAGTAGGTGATCTTTTTATGAACGTTTACCCATCATGAATCATGGCGCAAGAATGAGTATCCATACTTATAATTAAGATCCCTTCAAATGGACTTCTCCATGCACATCATTAATTATATAGTTGGTTATATAATTGGGTAATTTTACGGATAGTCCTTCGAGTCTGATCTAAATACTTTTTGGTCTTCTAATCTTTTTTCTTTCAATATTAGTCCTTCAACACACTTAATCCTTTTATCTGAAATAATGAATATTTTCTTATTATACTAATTTAATACGTTCATATAAATATTTTATGTTATCATTAGAATAAATATGTCATATTAATTTCATATACGTCATATGATATTATTATTCATGTATTTAGGATAGACATCTTTATTTGATGTGACGTATATTTAATATAATATATTTTATTATAATCGTAATATAAATAATATATTCAATCATTAAAATAATAAAAAAATTATTATAATCGATAAAAAAAATTAAGCGTGCAAACATACGCAAGTTGAAGAACTAATTGTGTTAAAAAAACTTAGAAGATCATAAAGATATTAATGTTAAAATTGGAGGACCATGTATAAAATTTAATTTGTATAATCTAATTTCTCATATACTATAAACTATTTTTTCACACTTGGCCGGATTTCACGCGTATGTTTTAAGAGGATGTGCATTAGATACTGAACTCTTAAGTACAATGCAGAAAATCAACAAGGGGACTCCTCAAAGCTTAATTAACGTCACGTTAGATTCCCTCCACGGAATATAACAACAAACATGTTCATAAGAAGACAAGTTTTGCTGTATTTTGTATCCTTTCTCGTGTTTAATTAACTCCAATCCAAAGTCCCTCTTTCTACTTCTATGCATGTCTCGGAATAAGAAAGCGGTCTTAAAATGATGACTGCCTTAGATTTTTCGATGCTTATTAAGTTAATGGAAACGATCCAACGCCAAGAAAATAAAAAAAAAGGTTATTGGAACATGCAACAATCCACTAATTAACGCTAGTTTGTTAGATTCTCCTAAAGTTTGATTACTTTGACCGGAATAAAATAGTTCCATGTTGATTATCTCAATCTCACTATTCATAGGGTACATATTTTTTTTTAAAGAAAAAATATTTAAAATTTGTTTCAAAATTCTTGCGCGGTTGTTACCAATAAAACAAACCGTTGCACGTTGTTTAAATTTTTGAGGAAAAAAGGTGCCATATGGTCCATAAATTATTGCACTAGGAAAGAAGAAAGACTCGACTACACTTTTTAGAAAAAGAATATTGAAATCATTTTGAAGCAGATTGGTTCAAGTTTGAATATAGTTATCAATTTATGTTCAAGTCTTTGGATAAAAAGACGAACGGAAGATAATTATTTGCTCTTGTTTGAATGGGTTTATGATGAAAAATGTTCGGAGGAAAAAGTATCCTTTAACACTTTAGTTTTCTTTCAACGACAAAATATAGTGTACATGAGAAAACATCTAATTAATTTTCTTTTTTAAGACCATATTTGATTACACATATA
Source organism: Pontederia paniculata (assembly GCA_001647135.1). NCBI lineage: Eukaryota > Viridiplantae > Streptophyta > Magnoliopsida > Commelinales > Pontederiaceae > Pontederia > Pontederia paniculata. Next base: position 13,056 of record LTAE01000812.1, read on the forward strand.
AAATATAAGAACAGTATATTTATTTGTGTTACTTATAAAGATTATTACAAACGGTTTGAATCAAATAATTATAATTAAGAAGATTATAATTGGCACGCATCTAAACCTCCTTGCTTTGCCATTATCACTATTATAAACGTTAATTATCTAATGTGTAGTTGGCGACCTACTGGTCCTTTCTGCTACTTGATTCAAATACCTCCAAACATATACTTGGTTACGCTTGAACTTTGGAGTTATGAACATGTTATGTTTTTTGTAAATATTTGCTTTATAATCTTGTTTTTAGTATTTGAACTCTGAACTAATCTATTATTAAAATAGTATTAATGCGATCAATTTCATCGACGTTGAATCTAAAACTTTCGCCTAGATTATTGGGAACGCTAAGTTCAATTTTAATTAAAAAATGATCACATCCATATATAGAAATTAATATTGAGTTTGAATTATAATATGTCCATTAGTCAAATTCGTAAACTAAAATCTAAGAACATGTTAATTATCTTTTCTTAGAAAAAAAATTGAAGGCGACGTCGGTTTTTGGCATGGTTTTGCAAGTGCTACTTCTTTTATATAATAACTTGGTTAACAGTATGTGCCTGCCATTGTCACATGTGTTTCCTGTAATATTTATATTAACGGTAAGTTACTTCTGTAATCTTTAGCTTTTGAATTTTAACCATGCTTTCTTTTGTTGTAAGCATCCTTCCCATGTCGCAAAACTTGGCCCAACTCGAAAAGACGTCTGAGGTTTAAAATGATCCATGGGTCGTGCCAAATTCAAATTGACAAATTGGACAATTTTAATCCGATCAAGTTTAATCAAAATTCTAGATGAACCTGATGATTTCGACCCACTCGATGATGATGATGATGATGATGATGATGATGATGATGATGATGATGATGATGATGATGATGATGATGATGATGATGATGATGATGATGATGATGATGATGATGATGATGATGATGATGATGATGATGATGATGATGATGATAATAATAATAATAATAATAATAATAAAAAGTTTAGTTTAGCTTCTAAATCTTACAAGAACTATATAATATCAAATGCCATAGAAGTAAGATTTAAAGTGATTGTAAGTTCTACATTATTACGTTAAACAAAAAAGTAACGGATTAATCGATCATATTAATAATTAGCTTATTTTTTTATTTTTAGTAACTAAGCACCGTTATGAATTTTGAATTGTGAGTAAGGATTAAAAGAAGTTGTTATGCCGTTATAAATGAATAATAAGTTTTATTATGTATTTTAATTTTATATTAATTTATTATTACTCGATTTAATCATCTAATTTAATTAATTTGATCGATCAAATCTAACCCGTCGAACTATCCGGATTAAATTTTATAACATTGCATCCTGCAAAATTTCTGTTTTAAAAATCATGCCTCTTTCAGCCCTGACAATCTTTTGGGTGTTGATCAACGAGTCTTTTTCTCAAACACAATGCTGACAGGCTTAAACTGCTTATTTAAGAATTAGGCCGGCCACCACAAGCAGAAACTACTTAAAATCAAGGGGCAACTGCTCCAGTGGATTCCGTTGTTTTGGCCTAATCACGCCAACGTTGATATATAAATATATCCCACCAATATATATTGCTTACACTGTTACACAGCTTCATGGAACTAACGGCATGGGTTCTGCTCTACTGCTTGGATCACAATTGTTATATTACTGATCACATTCTACGTATCTGGACTTAAAAGGTGACAATAAAGATACTACTTATAGTTATAAGTCCATGTGACAAACCATGCACTATATTTCAAACAAATCATGCCAAATTAATAAAGATATCAAGTTCATCTGCCTCCAGATGGCACAGGTTGTACTCAATTCTTCCCCAAACCAACATGAGCACCTTGGTTTCTAACAAATGTCTCCTCATGATTGCACCAAATATTTGCCACCTCAATTGAAGAACAAGAAACTTCCTACTAATTCTAACGCACCAATGATTAAAGTCTATTTGACACGTCTTTAAATTAATATCTACAATAACATAAAACATAATGATCAAACTAATACACTAATTTGATAAATATAATTAATAATAACGATAAACGATTGAAACTCAATATTTTAAGACACTTGAAAGACTAACATATTGAGTAGCTATAAGCGTATTAAAATTTATTTTTAAATGTACACTCAAAATATTTTAATATTAATTATATTTGTATGATATATTTATTATTTTATACTACATAATTATTTTATTATTTATTATTATTTTATTAACTTATAAATTATTTGGTCAATTATTTATTTTATTTTATTATTATTTAATTATATTAAAATAGTTAAATTAAAAATATGTTATTAAATTTATGATATATATATATATTAATGTAAATTAGTTAAATAATTGTTTGTACCATTGTTAGTAATTTTATATTTACTAATTGATTAAAATATTACATTTATCAAATATTTTTATTAAATTTAATAATTGACTCGCTATCGCTAATTATTAATATCTAATCGCTAATTACTAGTTGTTATTAATTGTTAGCACATGTCAAACAAAAGCTAAATAAATCTACCAATTGGTTATGTATTTTAGAAACTTTTTTTTTTGTTCTTTTGAATAATGACCAACCAACGCATCACTTACATATGAACATTTTGGATCCCAATTAGACAAGAAAAAAAATGATGGGGCATGTAAAAGCAAAAGGAGGGGCCGTGCCATTACGGATCTCCTCCTTAACTGTCAAATTAAGCCCAACAATTACTTTAACTTGAAGGCCTTCTTTAACATTTACATGGGCACCTTTTGTACCACAAGAACGCTCTGCCTCTCCATGTGATATAATCATTTTTTATGGATAAAATCAATTTTGTTAAATAAGAAAGTGCTACACATTTAAACTCACTAGTTCAATTTAAGTCACTAGTGCATTTTAATTGAAAGTAAAATAATTTAATTTTAATGACATCATGATGATGTCCTCGAATAATTTAAAAGCTTGCCATGTATTAAATGTTTGCCATGTATTTAGTGGGGCGTTACATACCTTTTATTAAATGCCATGTTGGTCAATTAAACATTACTTGTTAAAAATATTGTATATTATATCATAAACAAATATTAGATAATGTTTGACAAATTATTGAGGCAAAAGTAAATAAATCTCGATCTCCACCATTGCGAAAATATTAAACTTAATTAATTCATGGTGAGAGTTCTTGTTTTACGAGAAAAAAAAACTGAGAGAGCATTACTCCTGAAAGGGTCATTTGACCTTGACGTATGAATTACTATTTGGTGATTGCACATTCAATTTTTCCATGTTATTACAGAACATAATGTGAAACAAATTTCACATTAATGTAATTAATAAACACTTTAACTAAGTGCTAATTTAAGGTACTTGCAGCCTAGCTAAATCAAATTTATTTTGAAAATGTCAATATTGAATTTTAACTAAAATTTATTGTTAGATTATATATATATATATATATATATATATATATAATATATATATATGCTAATCGAAATAAATTATCAAAATAAAAGTTGAACTTTTACAATACAATATTCAAGCTTTGCCTACTATTTGTAACATTTCAATATTTATAAACTTGAGAGTTTACTTAAACTCGTTTTACTTCTGGGAAATTCAAGATGCAAAATCATAGAGTTTATGTACGAGCTTAAAAAATATAAAATATATTACACCCTAAAGAATTTTAATAATAAATCTTTTAATACATCATTTTAAAACTTTGAAGAGTTCCTAATTAAGAATAATTATATTTAATTGAATAATTAATTACTCAAGCATAGGTAATACATTGAAAGAATATAGATTGAAAAAGAAATCATCAAAGCATAAGTGCATTTTATATAATCATGAATTAGAGAGAGAAAACATATATAATAGACTGAGCGTTTGAGAGGGAAGATTTTGAACTTGGAAGGTCAAATGATCTTAAGTTTATTGCTTGTCGCCTCCTTGTGTGTATGCAAATATCTTGCCTGAACATAACACTTGGCCTAACCGTTTGAGATGCCTTGAAATGTCACTTCACATGACCATTCGAGATGCTCAAATTTTGAGCGTGAGATGCCCCAAAGTGTCAAACTGCTTAGTTTAAAATGCATCATTAATTGACTTGGAAGATTGAGATGAATCAATGCCAAAATTCAAAGACTTTAGATTAAAGATTAAATTATATAGGAGATAATGAAATTAAATGTGTTAGAGGCTCAGAAGCCTTCACCCAAACTTTAAAACATAATCTTTCTTTATTTTTTATACATGCTTACTTTGTAGCTATGCTCTCAAACTTCATTTAAGTACCTAACTTTATCGATCTTCGAGACTACGAATGAGTGCACCCAAGTTTACACACTTCTATCGACTCTACTAAGTTTACAACATACAACGATTTTAAATCGAGTTCACTTATTTTCGTGCTATAGAGGCTTAAAATCATTTGAGCTGGCGACTTCAATTCGCTGAGTTTAAGAACCTTAATAAGTTTTCTTTATTCTACTCCATGAAACTAGACTACTAAGACCCTCTTTGATTGGTGAAGTAGTATTAATAGATTAGAGTTTTTTAATTTAATAAATACTCCCAAAGACTTAATTCACCGGAAATAACTTTATTCTTAAGTTTAAATGGATTTAGCTACTCTCTACTTTTTTTTCTGTATACTCATTAAATATTGTGAAACCCACAAAGTAGAATAAGAGGTATTTGATTGAACTGAGAAATGACTTTAATTTTAATCTTATTCCTCAATCAAATAAGACTTAAAAGGACCTTAGAGTAGATGTAAAATTAAATTTATCTTTTGACTATTATTTAAGACCATTGTCGAAATATGATATATGGAACAACCATGTAACTGACGCTGCTACTTGGTCATACATCACTATGTGGCCATCCGTAATACCAACTCCATGATGCCATATTTCTCTCTGTATGATCCTGATTAATAGGCATCATGTTTGTTGTCAACTCTTGTATATAAATTGTTGGACTCTGTATACGAAGCATGTTGAACAATATATACAAAATACTCCTTCCTTTTAACTTGGTATCAAAGCATATACAGAGTCGACGACATCCTCCTCTCCTACTCCCCCTCATTCTATTTCCTCCACAACCATGACAAATCTTGAAATCACGCTTCCGGTTGTTCCATCACTAAATTCAGCCCACCACTTCATCTACCTCAAGTTAACCCCCTCCAATTACCTGTTGTGGGTTACACAAATTTGCCCATTAATCAACAACTTTAATCTCGATGGATTTATTGATGGTTCTATTCCCTGCCCTCTCCCTAACATTGTCACCTCCGAGCCTCTGTCTGCTTACATGCTCGAATGGAAGAAACACGACGAGTTCCTTCTTAGTTGGATTTTAGCATCTCTTACTGAAGAAGCACTAACTGTTGTCGTAGGCCTCAAAACATCACACGATGTCTGGTCAGCCCTCCACCAAGCCTACGGAGCGCCATCTGAAATGTGAATTCTGCAATTGAAAATGCAATTGCACACACTCAAGCAAGGTGACTCTTCTATCTCTCAATATCTCAAATAGGCTAAGTACTTGGCAGATGAACTTGCCGCAGCTGGACACGCCCTCTCCGCCTCTAGCTTCAACGCCAATGTCTCCAATAACCTTCATTGTGGCTACGTTGTCTTCTCGGTCGTCACAAACTTCTTTTCCTAAATTTTAGAGTATCCTCCTCAGTCAAGAAATCCGCCTGCAGACTCAACGCCAAAGTGACATGATTTCACCTTCAGCAAACATGGCAAGAACTCAAGCATCAGTGTCTTCTCCAGTTCAGCACAATCGCTCCAAAACTCGGGGTCGTAATCGCAGCAACTACACACCTCGATGTACCCCATGCCCCATTTGTGGACGAGTAGGTCATTCCCCATACAATTGCCGATACAAACACCCTAGAAGTAGCAATCCTCAAGCATATGTTACACATCCAGCAGAACCAAACACCATGACGCTTGCTACGTCTGTTCTTGGCGCCTATAGTGACTGGTTCCAGACACGGGAGCCACTCATCATACCACCTCGGATCTTCAAGCTCTTCAAGCTGCGGAAACTTATCATGGCACCGGTCATGTCCAGGTTGGCAATGGTACACTATTACCGATTAAACACATTGGATCTTCTATTCTTTCCACCTCCCATAAACCATTACTTCTCTCTAATGTTCTTCATGTTCCTCATATTTCCAAACCATTATTATTTGTTCGCCAATTCGCACATGATAATGACTGTTATTTTGAGTTCTATGCTAATCATTTCCTTGTTAAGGATCAAGTGACACGTCAACTGCTCCTGTCCGGCCAAACTAGAGATGGCCTTTATCATCTTCGTAGTTCCTCCCTAGCTGCCTTCTCAGCGAATAAGGTTTCTCTATCAACCTGGCATGCACGCCTTGGACATCCGCATCTTCGCACGCTTCGAAAAAATCTTCAGCCTTTCTTTTCGCTTGACTCTAAATCTCGCCGTCAACCTTGCTGCTCCTCTTGTATTCAAGGCAAAATGTCTCGTCTGCATCTTCCAGTAACCAGAAACTCCAGCACAACACCTCTCCAGCTGCTCCACGCTGATGTTTGGGGTCCAACACCAACTGCTTCCTCCGATGGCCATTTCTATTTTGTTATTTTTGTAGACGACTATAGTCGTTACTCTTGGTTATTTCCTTTAACAAATAAATATGTTGTTGCAACTATATTCCCTACCTTTGTAGCTTTTATTGAACGTCGGTTCAACTCCAAACTTTTAGCATTGCACACTAACCATGGTGGCGAGTTTCTTGCATTGTCGCCATTTTTACGCAGTCAAGGAATCAAACATCATTTTAGTTGTGCTCACACTCACGAACAGAACGGTGAGGCTAAAAACAAAATCAGACATGTTGTCGAAACAACTTTAACATTGTTACTTCACACCTCTCCTCCGAAACGCTTTTGACACTTTACTGCTGAAACAACTGTGCATCTTATCAACAAATTACCAATGCTAATTCTTAATAATCTATCTCCCTACTTTATGCTCCTCCACAAACAACCAGATTATCGCTCTCTCCATACCTTCGGCTGCTCCATCTATCCGTACACGCGATCTTACAATCGTCATAAATTTGATCGCCATACAATTTCATGTGTCTTCTTAGGCTACCCTCCTCACACGGTCGGTTATCGCTATCTTGATCCCACCACCGGCAAAATATATATTGCTCGACATGTAGCCTTCGATGAGCAGGTCTTTCCATTTAGTGTGTCGAATAAATCTGCAACCTCATCGTCCTTACCCAAACCATCATCTACACCTTGGATGGTGGTTACACTACCTCAGATACCTGATACCTCACAAGACCTTACACCATCACCTGTTGCATGTGCATCTCCTTCGCACACTCTTGACTCTTCCTCTCCAAATCCCTCTCCACCACCCTCCTCGCCCAATAAGATTCTTCGTCGCCGTCCACCAATAGATTATCGTCGGCTCGCTGGACTCAAGGCTCTTGCTCTTACCACCTATAATCCACCCCCTCAATTTTACTTCTGCAAATAAATAGGAACACTGGAGGGCAGCTATGTCTGAAGAATTTGATGCTCTCCTGTGCAACAAAACATGGAAGCTTGTCCCGTGTCTTCCCGATATGAAGGTGATTGGTTGCCGGTGGCTCTTCAAAACTAAATACCAAGCTGATGGCAGCATTGACAGACACAAAGCACGGCTCGTCGCGAAGGATTTTCATCAAACACCAGGACTGGACTTCACAGAAACATTCAGTCCAGTTATTAAGTCAACCACTATTCGGGTTGTCCTTTCGGTTGCTATATCTCATCGTTGGTCGCTCCGTCAGCTCGACATCAGCAACGCCTTTCTGCATGGTACTCTCCAAAAGACTGTATTTATGGAACAACCTATGGGTTTTGTTGATAAGAATCACCCGAATCATGTCTGTCACTTACAAAAGTCTCTCTACGGCCGTTCCAAACACTTGCTGCCGCATTATTTCAATATGGTTTTCGGGCATCACACACAAAAACTTCTTTATTTGTATATGATGCTAACCCTCATATGATGTATGTGCTTGTATATGTTGATGATCTGATCCTCACAGGGTCCTTTGTGCCTTTGCTTCAACACATTATTGGCTTTCTTCAACAACTATTTGTTGTCCTTGATCTAGGTGCCTTGAAATATTTTTTGGGTGTTCGCCGCACCAACATGCTTGACGCTCGGCTTGCAACGTCACCATTGTCTGCAAATGCCAAACTACTTCCTGACACGACTTCGCCATTTTCTAACCCTTCTCTCTACAGGCAAAATGTTGGCGCCCTTCAATATCTCAACTTCTCTCGTCCTGATATATCTTTTGCCATCAACAGTGTATGTCAATTCATGAATGCACCTTCAACATCCCACTGGCAACACGTCAAAAGAATATTACGCTATCTCAAAGCAACACAGGATTTGGGGCTTCTCATTTCTCCGGCAACGTCACAGCAATTCCAGGCTTTCTCCAATGAGGACTGGGTTGGCGACCCTGTCGATCGACGTTCAATAAGTGGTCATGCAATTTATATGGGTCACAATTTGATCTCTTGGGCAGCTAAGAAGCAATACACTATCTCGCGTTCTTCAACCGAATTCGAGTACAAAGCTTTAGCTGATGCAACCGCTGAACTCATTTGGCTTCGATATCTATTTCAGGAACTTCGCTTAACACATACTGCAGCTCCAATTATATGGTGCGACAATATATGCGCAGCATATCTTCAGCGTCAACCCAGTGTTTCATGCTCGCACCAAACACATAGAAGTTGACTTTCATTTCGTTCGAGCGGAAGTTGTTGCAAAATGCTTAGTTGTCAGCTACATCTCAACTAAAGATCAACTGGCCGATCTTATGACCAAACCATTTTCCGGAGCCCATTTTTAGTTAATTAAGGACAAGCTTCGACTTCGTTATCGACCTTGTCTCGCTTGAGGGGGCATATTGGAACAACCATGTAACTGACGCTGCTACTTGGTCATACATCACTATGTGGCCATCTATAATACTAGCTCCATGATGCCATATTTCTCAGTATGATCCTGATTAATAGGCATCACACTTGCTATCATCTCCTGTATATAAACTGCTGAACTCTGTATATGAAACATGTTGAACAATATATATAAAATACTTCTTCCTTTTAACTATATAAACACTTCGTGCAGTTCGAAACATGGGCCAAAATGTTAAATGAAAAAAGAATCGCATAAGAAGTCACATTAATAAGAAAAATTGAACTTCCGGCCTCTTATATGATTCATAAATCTTGTATGTGATCACTACCACAATTTTGATTGGTTCACTACATATTCGGCTTATCTAATTTTGTGGGTGCTTATAATCCAATGTTATTAGTTTCGGAGAAGACTGTAACTAAAATTACGATCAATGGAGGCATTTTTGTCACCTCATCATGTGATAATGCAGTCAACTAAGGAACAAATGTGAAATAATATTTAATAATTTTTATTAATATATATTTCAAATTCATAATCATAATTAATAAGTATGAACAAATTAATAAATTAAAAACCTGTGTCAAATATTATTAATTTAATAAGGTCAAACTTAATTTTCTTGGCTTGTTATACATCTTATGATAGTTTCAAGTTTATCTATTTGTGAAAGCTTATGTCATATCCGATTTGGACTTGGAAACGTTCTTAGACACACAAAAATATCCTTACCAGCTTATTTATTTTGATGAACGCCTCCATAATTCATAACAAAAATAAACATGGAGATGAATCATATAATTCTTTCCTTCATAATTATACTTTCACAATGACTCGTATGCGAAAATTAACAATCGTTAATTTTTTATAATTAATTAAAAATATTATGATGCATTACTCATTAATTATATCCATTCATACGTTGGATAGGAAATTAATTTAACGTAATAGAAATATAGTATATACTATAGATCAATAAAATAAAATGGTAATTTATTCTGTTAGTACCTATGTGGCTATGTGCATACATTAAGGCATACATTAAGGCCTTGTTTGGATTGAGGTATTAGGGGGAATAAGGTGGAAGATGAGTGGGTGGTGTTAGTTAAATCGTGTTTGGGTAAAAAATTTTAAAAGTCATATGGTGTTTGGAGGGGTGAGTCACACCTCCAAACACCAAATATTTCATTTCACCAAATTGGTGGAATTAGAGGGGATGAACTTTTCAGACAAAACTATCCCTTTAAATAACTTTCTAAGATTATATCATAGTTCGTTTAAAATGATATGCTTCCTTATATTATTTTGATTATTTTTTTCACTCTTTTTATATTTGTCTATCATATTCGATTTTTTTCATCTTTATTTAAAAAAAATAAAAAAATAAAAATATTGTGAAAGAAACTAAATACATTGAGAGGAAAATAATACTAAAAATAAGAGAAAAATATATAAGAGATATAAATAATGATAAATATATAAATATTATAATAAATCAAATAAATATATAATAATATTATATTTATTAAGGGTCATAATTAGTAATATATAATAAAGGGTATAAATGACTTTTATTTAAATTATTCAAACATGTCATGATTTAGTTTAACCCATCCACCATCATAAAATTTTATCCAAATATGAATTTAATAATAATCCATCACACTTCACCACACTCCACCACCCCACCCTATACTCCACCATCTCACACCACCCCTCCGTTAGTTAATTACCAAACAAAGCCTAAAGTAAGAGAAGTGAGTAGTGATTTTATGTGTGGCAAGATAGAGAATAAAATTGATATTTTTTTCTATTATAAAAGGCGTTAAAAAATTTTATATTGCATCAAATTCGAATATTAAAATCTGCGTAAAGTTACTTAAATATGTTTTTTTTTTCAAATGTTGATTGTAAAATAATCAAATCAACCAATTGATAGATTATTTCGGTCTTTAAAAAGTGAGGTGTGGCTTTCAAGTTAAACTCACGAGTCACGATAAAACATTTAAATAATTAAGTAAGAAGATAGCATAATTTAGTGGCGTGCTATCAACCATTTAAAGCAATAAGCAAATAAATAAAGCAGCTAATGCAAGTGGCTCGTATATATGGAATCGTCCCTTTCGATGCTGTTGGGAAATTGGGCAGCGTGCATGGTATTGGACTCTAGTTCTTAATTACAAACTCAACTAATTATTACGAAATAAAATTTGTTAAAATAGCACCACTCCTTATTATTCGTTCTATACTAATAACATATTTTATTGATCTTTCATTGGCACATTTTTAATAAAGCGAATGCGCCAACGAAAGGTTAATTAAGTTTTTTTATTAGTATAGAATAAATAAAGATAAAATAAAAAATAAGAAATGATATTAAAATTTTAGAAGTGATAATGAGGATATGGACAATAAGTTGAATGTTTTTTTCGTGAATAATAATGATTGGGAATATAATAATAATAATGCTTAGAATTTAACCGAGAATCTTTAATATTTCAGATATAACATATCATTTTAAATTTTATTACCTTTTTTTGTGTTTTTAGGAAAAACATTGATGTCCGAGCTAGTAAAGTTTATGGTATATATTTATGCAAGGATAAAATAAAGCGTATAGAACACATCGTGCAAAATAACAATTTGACAGCAAATTAAACAAATTTTACGTTTAAAATGTTAATATTATATCATCTATGCTATACTACTCGTGTTTTTCTCATGTTCTGTGTTGACTCTATTTAGGTTCGATGTGTTATATTATAATCTTCATAGAAATAAATTTGTCATCAAATTGAGTCATGCTATCTATCCATTTATCGTCCGACACTAATACTTTACAAGGGGATATTTCATTTTATGTATATCATACATTAATAAAATCTATTTCAAAATTGTATAATCTTAATTGTTGGATTTGGTATGAGTGCTTGATGGGGTGTTGTCGACATATAATTCTGGTTCAACTCTCATGTCATAGGCTCTTCCTAACGTTAGCATAGGAGCATTTCCTCTTCGAAGATCTTGATTGTCTTTCTTTAGTTCGGGACAATCTCTTATGAAGTGATCATATTTCTTGCAGTGAAGCATGCTTCGATTTTGCAACGACATTGACCCAAATGGCAGCTCTAGTAGTGTGGGAAAACTATCTTATATGTTGTTGTTGTTGTCCCTTGCGCGGCAATAGAGCCTTAGACGTTCATCCTAACGATGATCTCTGTGAGAGGGAATCTTGGTCTACCTCCTGTCATTCCATCTTGATTTTTTTTATTCTGTTGGTCGTGCATGATCTTTCTCTTTTACTTTTGGCACTCTATGTCATCTCTATCTAAGCACTTAGTCAATTAGAAGCTATCAAGGATATTGCAGTTACCCCCAATGATGTTAGTCCTTAGTCATTAGATCAATCCTTAAACAAAGCGATCGACTTTCTCTCTTTCATCATTTTTTTAGTGCATAACACTTTTCTAATCGTATAAATTTATTCAAGTATTGTGTCACAATCAAATTTGTATAATGACGAAAAAGTTTCTTCTGAGTTGATTCACATATATTTTTTATTTAATTTTATATATGAGTTTAATGAAAGTACTACCTACTTAAGTAGATAACATCATACTACGTATCTTATTAATCGTAAAATATTAAATATACGATAGATCTAACAATTTATAATAAACTATTTAAGAAAAAAAGATCTTATATTCACCATATATCTAATATCTTACAATGGACAAATTTAATAGTACGATGTACCTACTCAAATAAGTAACACATTCATTTTTTCTATTATATATATATATATATATATATAT